>JAWPHD010006086.1:0-150967 GCA_037043455.1 Cyrtodaria siliqua
GTTTCAGGTTGTATTACACGTGTGTAATACAGTAGATATTAAATGGGTGTTCGACACTGCTAACAAGGGACGTTATGTGATAAATATATATATATATATATATATATGTATTAACAGAAATATAATCGACAGAAATATAAATAATATGTATGTTTTAATTTGATTTTTTAATGGCTTTTTTTCTACACAAACCCCTGTGAGCCTACTAAACAACTTTGAGATCAGCCCCAACATTTTCTCGTGCTTAGAATTTAGTCTGAAGTCACAGTCGTTATCGTAGTAAGTTGTACAGGTCTATTTGGACATGTGTTGTTTTGTAATACCTACATTGTTGACATGCTTTGTAATTGTATTTTGTATCCTCATGTGCTTTTAAGCGTATTGGAAATTGGAAATAAAGATCTGTCTGGTCTGTCTGTCTGTCTGTCTGTCTGTCTGTCTGTCTGTCTGTCTGTCTGTCTGTCTGTCTGTCTGTCTGTCTGTCTGTCTGTCTGTCTGTCTGTCTGTCTGTCTGTCAGTAGTATAGAAAGGGGGGTGGGGGGGGGGGGGTACTGGCGCAGTTTTCCCTCACGGGCAATGAGAAAAACTAATGAAATATGCCAGGGAGAACTCAAGCGTAACTCTCATTTGTACCACTAAGATCTAAGTGTAAGTCACGCCTAAATCAACACCAACATATTTCAACAGTTTTCTCAAGCAACCCCGCTCTGGAAAACTCCACCCCATACCCCAAACCCCCCCCCCCCCCCCCCCCCCCCCCCCCCACCCTTCTGCACTACTAATCAATCGGTTTGTCATTTTAATAACATAACATTTGCAACTCGTTAGGAGAGCGCTATAATTTTATTTTATGTCTACTTTCGCCGAATCTAATTTCGGCGAAGTTTTTCAATAACATTTGCAACTCGTCAAGCAAAGTCAGACGGAACCGGGCAGTAGTCTTCATCATCGCTCTGCATATCATTTTACTTGTATGCTAGCGTATCTTGTCCATTATCTAATATGTACCGTTTATCATCATAAGCTGATAAACTTTTTTTATTTATTGCATAGCTGCTTATGTTATGCTTTTGTGATCTAATAACTTTCATCTCATGATGAGCTTCTGTTGCCGTAAACAAAATCTTTTTGTAATCGTCATGTGCTATCTGTTTTTTTAACAACACACTTTTTAACACCCTTGCATTTCTTTGCGCTAACCTCATTATCTAACACATACGAATATAGTTTAC
Source organism: Cyrtodaria siliqua (assembly GCA_037043455.1). Taxonomy (NCBI): domain Eukaryota; kingdom Metazoa; phylum Mollusca; class Bivalvia; order Adapedonta; family Hiatellidae; genus Cyrtodaria; species Cyrtodaria siliqua. Next base: position 1,233 of record JAWPHD010006086.1, read on the forward strand.
TTCGCAACCCAACAAATTCAACAATAGGTATTCCACACGTTTCATCTTTCATCTTGCCAATAACTTTTTTATTATCATTAAAATGAAACTGACTTTTTGGATCATAATCACAATTATCAAACAGTTCTTTATCCTTGTAAAAGTCTGCGTACACATCTTTTTGTTTTTATTTCATAACACAAGGAATCGGTATCAGTAAATAATAACTTAGCTTTTTTATCATAATTGTTTTTGATATAGTTGTAATGGAAATCATACATCAAATATTTTGACAAGTCTAAAATACACATGCCAACATAAATAGGACGATTTAAAACTAATCGTTCTTTTATTCTGTTTACAGCAAATAAATTTTCATTAAACATTTTACAAAAATAAATGAAGGTCTTGCCGCATGTTTTAAAAGAACCTCCTCGTCGTGAGTCAATTTAACATTAATTCTTTTTCTCAAGTTTTCCATAGTTTTGCCAAAAACTGAATTTTTCATCAGTTTGAAGAAATCCTTTTCAAAAGCATTTTTACCAGCTGTCCTCTTGGTAGTATTAAAATCTATGTATGTCTTTAACCACTCTGATTCATCAAACTGTAGTATTCGATGTATTTTTGTCACCTTTAATCCAAGCGTTTTGTACAATTCTAAGTTTCTAAAATGCACGACATACTTTTCTTTATTTTTCAACGTCGTAACAAGTTTATTAACACTACAATTTCCTAGATTAAACTTTTGTTTTAAATTTTTACAATAGTCTGACAACCACTCATCTTTTATATTTAAACTTTCTGGGGCGAAAGGATAATCATTATGCGAGTCATGTAGTTTTCGGATACTCGATATCGCACTCAACAATGTAATTTGATTTTCCTTTGTCAAACTTATCAACCCACTTGAAGTTGCCAGTAGGTAACGGTTGACACATGGCCCACCCGTACAAGTTATTGGCATCAAGATATATGATGTACTTGCTTTCTTTTTTCCTTGTCATAGTTTTTTCATATATTTATTGTTAGCTGTGAATATCTATTTGCAATATAACTCGTACCACCTCTTAATCCTTTTTCCACAAACAAATATTGGTCAATATCAGTGATTAAGTCAAGTTGAATACCAGTCATCTTGAGGCACGCATCCCAGGCTAACCCAGGACTACTGAAGTAATGGCAAGGATCTAATTTGTAATACTCAATGCACATTTTTCTAAAGTTTTCAAAAACATCTGTCAGCAGCAGCACATCAGTCTTAAGATACAGATCATGATATTCTCCCATATTTTTAATCTTAAATGTTTTCCATATTTTTTTAGCGTGTTCATAATCCGCATCTGAAATGTGCTCATCATTTAATTGAGAATAAAAGCTATCTTTGCCGGGTAACTTAGTATCCCCGAAGCGTTCAAAACTGTTCATGTAATCATAAGGATAAACGCCTTTTCTTTTTAGCAAGTCTAACTTTTACCACTGTATTCTTGAGATATGTATTGAAACGACGGAACGTTTTTTATTAGATTATCTAATGATTGGGACATGAATTGGAAACTATCAATAAATACTAAATTTTTCCCTAACATGAAAGCCATATACTTTTCCATGTTATTTGGTATAACATTTATGTTTTGTTTAAACTTTGCGATGTGTTGCATTATGAAGTGAGAGTCATATCCTCTCAAGTTATGAAACACAACAGGTATTTTTCTAGTCAACCTGAAATTAATATTACATATATCATGAGCGCTTCCCCTGTACTTTCCAGTTATATGACAATGGTCCCTGACTTTTCTAAGAGAGTTTTTATATGCTACTGTACGGCTTGGGTCATCTTTTTTAAGAGTTATTGAAAAACCATTACCGCAAATATGGCATGATTTAGATTTTTGGAATCTAGCTTATTCTTTCTGCGACATTACTAGATCTTTTTTAAAGTTTGCATTCATAGTTTTCTTGCACCACTTTTCTTCTGCTATCATTTTTTCTAAAAACTTGTAAACAGCATCAGGTCCTCTATACGTTACAACTGGTTTTGAATATTGATCATCATAACAACAAACAACCTTGTATCCATAACCACAATCAGTATGTTTTTGATATGCTTCTGTGTGTGATTTTTTAGGATTGTTCGATACTGAAGAAATACTTTCAGTTACTGCTTCAAAATCAGCATATATAACAAACGGAACCATTAGCTGTCTGTCGTAGTTTTTAAACTTAACTTTTTCATCTTTGTTTGGCATCTCTACTGCTTGTTTTCCGTTAAGTGAAAGACAAACAGGTTTATGTTTTTCCAGAACTCTTTTAAATTTAAAGCACTGCAAGCATGTTTTACAAAACCATTTTCTTTCCTTGTGTGCCGTTTGATTATACATCAAACTGTTAAAATCTTTTATCCACACGTAATGATTTTTTTCTTCTTCGGTGATTAAAAGCATATCACATATTTTTTTTGCTTTATTTTTTGATATGTGCAACGGGTATACTTGATTATCTTCATACCCAAATATGTTAAAACAAATGTTGTTTTATTTTTCTATTTTTGGGATTTGTTTGATAATAACAGGAAATGTAATTCCTTCATAATTTAGATCATCAATATGCTTTTTATACTTTGTTATTCTTTGCAGATCTTTTTCAACAGAAAATTCATAAGCCAAATGGCACCATCTGAAGCATTCGTTATCTTTTTCATTTTTTATAGTGATCAATCCTTTTTTAGGATTAGCAAGTTCTTTTGGTAAATCCAAATAAGAGCTGCCTCGTAAAGGCTTATACTTTATTCGATTTATAGTGTGCATCTACTGATTCAATTTGCCAACCACTTCCCAACTGAAGGCAATTTCCAATTCTATTTATAATTTCTTCTCGTGCTTTGTCTAATGCTTCTGATATTTGATTTTTGTTTAATATTATTGCAGCCTTTGAGGCAAAGTAAGCTGTTTTGTATATAATATCAAAACTTACTATTTTTTTAAAAGTAAGTTTTATATCAACGCTTAATTTAAATCCACCTGTTTTTCTTAGTTCTTTTTTAAGAAAGTTCACAACTTTTGATTGTGTTTTTTTGTAGTTGTCTGAGCGGATCATTACTGACAACATTTACTTTAAAAACCTTGCTATACTTTTTTGGGGATGTTTCAATTTCTCGGATACTCATTATATAATATTACATAAGATTATTTCTTTAAGCCCCTATTAATTAATTAATTAATTAATTAATTAATTATTTTGAAGTAAAATATTTATTTATCCATACATAATAATTTTAATTCCTCGGTCAAGTAAAATATCATAGTGGGCAATAAAAGAAACTTTGTATAAAGTTGGATGGTAACTGGTTGCCTCTGAAATTTGTTTTTTGCACAAAGAACGTAGTTTGTTTATATCTCTTTTTTCTATTTTCCATGACAGTTTTAGTTGTTGTGTCATTGTTATGATTTTTTCTGTCAAATCTTGAAAGCTTGAAAAAATTAAAAGCTCAGCATCTAATTTACTCGCATCTTCAAAATCAACCGTTTGAGCATATGCCATGTGATCTTTCTTAAAGTTCTTGATTTTCTTTTCTACTTGTTCCATTATAATATTACATAAGATATTATTTTTTAAGCCTATATTTAAATATATGATGCTATAGTATAATATAATGAATTGCAAATATTGTGAAAGAGTTTTAGATATTATTGATCCTCCTGGGGTGTGCACAGATTGCATCTTATTTCACACGACAAAGAAGCTTTGTAAATATTGTACCAGAGCCAAGCTGTGTTACAAGTGTACATACGCATGTGTGAATTGTAACGATACTTGTGAAGTTTTCGATAACGAGCGTGTTTGCCTTAATTGTGGTACCCACAATGGTTATAATCTTATCACAGGTTGCACCTACAACCAAAAGAAAACTATTTACCTCAGGAAGTATCATTTGGGTAAATACTTGGTAGCATTTGATTTGTCTTCTAAAAATAGACAAAGATTTGAGGATTTGTTTTACAAAATTGTAAAGATTTTGGATCAGATAGAAGACCGAAAAAGATCAATCAAATTTGAATACATTTTTCAAAAAATATTTAAAATATTAAAAATAGAAAAAGAAACAAAACTGATTAAAACAAAATCAACCAGAGACAAGTACGATAGGATATGGAAACAAGTCAAATTACGAATGAATGCCATGGCCGTTTAGCTTAAATCTTTTCATATACATTTCCAGAGGTTCTGTAAAGTTATCATTCTTTTGAATCTCTAATATTTTATTGAAGGTAATCCTAATTACTTCTTCATCATTTTCTAGTCCTGTTGTTGTTTGGACATATGATAGAAGTTGTTTAAAACTCCTATGATGTGTTTTTAACAAAGTCTTTTTTTCTGCTATTCTTGTTTTACTCACTAAAACAGCAACTACTGGAGGAACTGCACCAACCACAGCTATGAAAACAGGAATTGCTGGAACTAATGCTAGGAGAGCACCACAACCAATTATTCCGCTGGTAATCTGTAACGTTGTGTTTATAATACCGCACAATTTATAACTGCGCCAGTATGCAGCCACAAGTCGCATCAAGTGATCAATTAATTCTTCTTTGGTTTTCATGTATAATTACAGTTAGACAATAATTTAATTAAAATATTTAGAAAATAGTTGCTCGTGTTCTTTGGGTGATATTTTGCCTATTTTTAACAATTCATCGATTATGCTAATACCTTTATTTATCAGCTGCGGACTATTATTTCCTGATTCGATACTTCCGCATACCAACTCTAGATCATCCATCAAATCATTAGGATTATTGTAATATTCAACACAACCTCCAAAAATCTTTTTGAACTTTGAAGAACCTTTATGAATTGGTAAATCAGATAATTCTGTTAGTTCCTTAAAAGCATTCTGAGACAGTTTTGAATAAGTTTTCCATTGTTGTAACGCTTTTTATCAAGTCTATAGAATCATCATCTACTTTTAGGTTTAACACAACTGCTTCTCCCAGCTTGGCAATAAGTTTGTGATAACCAATAAGCTTAGGTAAATCAATTTGCAACATTCCATAGCGACCATTTTTGTCGACTTTGTAGGAATTTTTATTTTGTTGCATCACTTTGCCAGTCTTTTGTATAGTTTCGCTAGCTGTTTGAATACGCTCAGGCAACCTTTGCATATAATAATTCAGAGCATTTGCCTCATCTGCTTTTTCATTATGTTCTTTTCTAAGTAAATCTCTCTTTATTTTGGTGCCATCGGGGTCATCGAGTAATTTTGAATATTTTGTTTTAGTCGCAATGGTTGTTGCCTTTTCCCGCCCATCTTTGAGTTATTCTTTGCTGAGGTTGTCTATTCTTGTCCTTAGACCTCTTATCTTGGGAACCATTTCCTTGTGTATCTCATCAGCCCTTTTAATATATTCATCATAATCAGCATTGCCATCAGTAATACCTGGTATTTCAGTTGGCATTGGCAAGCCATACTTACCAAGTACGTCTTTATTCATACCAACATCCAAGACAATATCATACACCGGTTTAGGTTCCTTAGGCCTCGCAGCAGGTTCTTCTTCTTCTATTTCTTTTATTATTTCTTCCCCAGGCACTCTTTCTGAAGCTTTTCTTAATTTATACCCAGACTCTATCTCCTGCTTTAGTTTATCCCCTTTCTCTTCGGCACGTTTTGGCTTAAGCACTCTGTCTGAAGCACTTCTTAATTTTGGTCTAAATTGTATTGACTGCTTTAGTTCCTCCATGAAATCAACCGTCGGTTCTCGGTCTTTAGGATCTACGGTTTTCTCAGCAGCTGGTTTTTTAACGTAAGGCGTTGGTGGTGGTGGTGGTAGTAGCGGCGGTGGCGGTGGTGGTGCTATAGCTCCAAGATCAGGTGGGGCAAGTAATTGCGGACGTATTGCCTCAGGAAGAAGAGCCAAGTGTTGACGTATTTCCGGAAGGGTAATCAAATGTTCAGCCAGCCGTCTTGTTTGCTCTGTTATTTCAATAGTTACAGGTTTAAATACTTCTGTTTATTTTATGATATGCAATGAAATACTGTATTTTATCAGTGAAATAAAAGTGTTATTCCACACTGTGGAATATAGAGTTTTATTTCCACAGTAGCTGCCAGGACTACTTTTAAATGTACAAATAACACAGATGCACATTAAAATGGTTCACAAGATATTCCTACGCAAATGTAAACATGCCGAGAGAAAAACACTGCGAATTGTACATTCTATTCAAACAATGATTTGAAATTGATTTTAAAGTTAAAAGGAAATCTTTTTTTTGTAGTCGCGCAAAAAATGTGTAAAGCAGCTTAGTACTGAAATTGCCTCCCGTGTTTTTCTACCGCAGTTTCCCTAAAAAATTGTTTGTAAAATCATAAAATAAAAAGAAAATTTGTTGTTTTGTCGTGAATAACATATTTCATTTCATCTCAAAGTGAGAAAACTGTTATATTTTCACTCATGTTTCGCATTCGTGAAAATATAAGGTTTTCTCACTTCTCGATGAAATAAAATATGTTATTCACTCAAAGACAACAAATATCCTCTATGTATACATCACGACTAGGTCCTTTTTCGAGTCTATTTCGGGTAACTCTATTTTCGTATTCTTTGACAAGCTCACTGGCTTTTCGCTTTTTATCTGCTAATTCTTTCCATTTTAACAAAGACATTTTTAATATAAGGTTAGATTAAATTAAGATAAATTAGGATAAGTTGATTTGACTTAAGATAACTTAAAATCAAGTATTATGTAGTTTTTGTTTTCTTTTTAGTCGCAGGTTTAACTGCTTTCTTAACTCTAGGTTTAACTACTTTCTTAACTGCTTTCTTAACTGCAGGCTTGACTGCTTTTTTAACTGCAGGTTCAACTGCTTTTTTAACTGCTTTTTCAACTGCAGTCTTAACTACTTTTTGCATTCCGTAATATCTAACTTGATTAGCCTTTAAACATTCTGCTTCTGTTCCAAGGCGTTTACCACGAGGGATTTGTTTTATTCCGCAATATACTTTTGACATATATAATAATACTTGGATAATATTAATATTATCTGACTATTATTATAATGCAAATTCCAAACTATGATATGAAAACAGAAAACGGTAATTTTAAACAAATATGGAACTTTATGCCAGACTGTTGTTTTAGAATGTTAATTTGTGGTAATTCAGGATCTGGCAAGACAAACACACTAGTTCACATGTTGCTGAAACCTTTGGTTTACTACGACAAGATTTACTTGTTTGCTAAAAACTTAGAGCAGTCCAAGTATCAGGTCTTATCGCAAAAACTTGAAAAGATAGCAAAAAAGAATAAAATCCCGGTCGAAGACATATTAGAATGTTCGAATGATGAAATTATCCCTGTGGGTACCTTAGATTCAGATAATCAGAAGATAGCTATTTTTGACGATTATGTTTGCGAGCGTAATCAAAACGATATTATTAATTATTTCATCCAGGGAAGACATAAAAATTGTTGTGTGATTTACTTGTCACAATCTTATTACAAAACTCCTAAAGTCATTCGGCTAAATTGCTCTCATTACATCTTCTTTGCAACTCCAGTTAATCGTGAGCTTGGTATGCTTTCCGACGAACAAGATGTCAGCAAAGATCAGTACAGAAAAGCGACTGACAAGCAGTACGACTTTTTGTATCTTGATCGTCCTAGGAAGTTAGTAAAGCGTAACTTCAACGGTGAAATTTAATCTAATCATATTATATAATGGGACTTTTTAATGATCTTGGTGGGGAAGTTACTACTGGCAGTGTCAATATTACAAATTTTGGTATTGTGCTGTCTGAGTATGTAAAACAAAAACATCTGGTTAATTATCTTAACAAAGGCAGAAACCAGGAAAATGTTTTGAGAAGTGAGCTTAACATGGATAATAATAAAATTACCAATGTCGGCAATCCAGTTAAAGCAGATGATGCAGCAACAAAGCAATTTACTGTAAGAAGAGTAGCAAAGATCATACGTGATTATGATATTGATAAAATTCCAGACATGATGAAAACACTGACAACAGGTGTTGAAGATAAACTAAGTCTGATACAAACAAAGTTACAAACAAACCGCAGGCAAATGATTGAAATTATAAACGGATTGAACGATGAAATAAATCTTCTAGGTGATGCTTTGAAAGAGTAAGAAAAGAAAGAAGATGTATTGGAAGAGAGTGAAAACTACAAGAAATTAAGCGAACAAATAAGAGCTGGTGTTCAAAATATTAATGCACGGATTGGGGAAATCAATACACAAATGGTTGATAACAATGAACTAGAAGCTGCTATTGCTGATGCTTCAAAACAAATGAGAACTGCTTTTACTGCTGAAGTAACTCAAATTAAAATATTAAATGAGCAGATAAACACCAACGTTGCCGATATCAAGGAATTTGAAGACATCAAAAAGAAAATGGTTGACGGTAAGTCGCTGGAGACTGCTCTGAACAAACTGGTTGACACTGATAAACTTGAGACTGCTATTGATGATGTTTCAAAGCAATTGAAAGCTGCCCAGGAAAAAAGAAACACAGCTTTTGATGGCGAAATAGCTTTTTTGAAACAATTTAATCAAAAGTCTGGTAGTCGACACACAGCAATTCTTGGTATAATTGATGAGTTGAAAGTAAAAGTAGACTATTTAAGTCGGATTCTAATTCTTGAAGCTACAATAGACGAAATTAGTATTATAAAAGATAGCGTTGGTTATGCGTCGTACCCGACACGAAAACCACTCGAAAGAACCAAACGTGATAGTTTTCTCGAAGCATTTACTTTTGTAACCAATCCGCTTATAAAAAGTGAAATATATGCTACAGAATATCTCGATGATGATACACATCCCCTCGGCGCAATAATTGTAAAACCCACCAAAAATAGAAAATGGTAAACGAATACTAAAAGAAACATCTGAAGTATATCTTCCAGAATCTCAATATTGGACCATCTCTCCGAGAATAAAACGTGGCACTACACAAGTTTTCAATTTTGAAAAATCAAGTTTTAAACTGTATTACAAAGGTGATTAATTTTATCTACTAATATGTATAATGGAACAAAAAATTGTATTATCATCAGAGAAAGCGTCAATAATTAATAGCTCAAATACACCGAGTAATTTTACAACTGTGTTTGATAGACCATTAATATTAGGTAGGAACAAACAGTATGGTATTGGACTCGATAAGATTAATTCCATGACTTACTCGTGGTATAATATTAGTGAGGATTTTAATAACAAAGTGATAAGGTACCACAATGGAACAGATTGGAAAAGTATTATTTTTACAAATGGAAATTACAGTTATGCTGATATCGATAATTACATAAAAGAAACATTGACTGCAAACAATGATTTACCTGATGACTCACCTGTCCCGATAAAAATTGAGTTTGATTTATCAAGTTTCAAATGCTTGGTTACCATCCATAATAATTTCATGCTTGTTTAAAGAGAAACAAACTTTCATGCCTTGATCGAGTTTGACAAAGATGCAGTTATTAGGGAAACTAAATTTGGAACTGTGACACCAAACATAACAAATTCTATCGATACATTGTATATCCACTGTGATTTAATAAGTAATTCTATTGTTGATGGATCAAACGGGGATGTCATTTATGAAATAAGTACAGCTGATCTTACGAGATCATATCCCTTCAAAGACGAACCGATAAGAGTCAGGTTCTGTGAAGTAAACAAAACAATCATTAACAGTATTAATATTTACATTACCGATTTTTCTAGTAAGATTGTTAATCTTAATGGTGTCCACACATCATTCCGTTTTGTTTTGAAGGAATTAATGTAACGTAAGTTATATGACATGTTTAAAAAAAAAGTTTATGACACTAGCACGGGAACATATACTCAAGTTGATCGATTAACTGGAGCTGGCATATTTGAAATTTTTTCAAAAGTTGGATCAAAGATATTCAGCGAGTCTGTGAAAACAGCAGGCAAGAAAGCATTAGAAACTGCTGGTAAACAAATCATAGAAAGCGGTTCTAAAAAACTTGGAGATGAAGTAGGAAAATGGCTGCTGATAAATTAGTTTCAGTTATTAAACCTAAACCAAAAGGCGAGATAATTTTAAAAGAACTTACAAAGGCTGCCGCAAAAGATGTAGCTAAAGTTGCGACTGATGATATAATTGAAGAAGATGTAAATACAAAAATTAATAGATTACTTTCCGGAAGAGGAATTCATGTAAGAATTAATCGATTAATTAATAAAAAATAATCTAATTACTAGTATACATAGATGTTTCGAAGTAATCAGTATAATAATAGATATGAACACGTACCTATTCAGTTAGATACTCCCGTAACACAGCCAGGAAATAATACCAGGCAACTGAAAAGTGGTTATCAGTTTACATTAAATGATAGAAGTTCTTACTTTGATTGATATATAGCATATTTTGAAATCGGTTTTCAAGTAAACAAACTTCTTGATGGAGCCAATTTCGCAGACGCTGACAGAATTGCTTTAATTAACGATGCAGCTTCATTGATTGATCAAATGCAAGTAAAGCAAAATGGAAAAATAGTTTACGATGGAAATAATCTTCACAGATTTGTTAATGTCAAAAGCTTGCTTGAAATTTCTGACGATTATGTAAAGACAACCGGAACAAACGAATACGTTTATTTAGATAATACGGCTGCTGCAGAATCTCGCGATGATCAAGCTGGTTATAACCTGGGATTTACTACTCGTCATGCTTTAATCATAACTTATCAAAAAGTTAACTCTATAATTCCATTAAACAAATATTCCTTCTTTGGAGGTTTGGAAACAAACATGCTTCCTCCTAGTCAGATTCAAATCAGCTTGCAACTGACAGATAATAATGTGCTAATTTTCAAATCAAGTGGTGATGATGTTCGAGTAGTTATTAATAAATTAGTTTTGTGGACACCTAGAATGATATTTAACTCAGATGGTTTAAGTTATGTAATGACAAATCATATGACATCAACACGATGGACTTATCTTCGTGAAATGATACAAGAAAGCGGAAGTTCTCAACTAACTGAATCCGTATTTAGAATAACGGCTGGAGTCAAAAGTCCAAAACATGTTTTTGTTTATTTACAAAGGACTAACAAGAGTTCTTCTCAAACACAAAATCCTCACCTTTTAGATACTTTTAAACTAAATGCTGCTGATGCTGGTTGCTATTTACAATCAGCTAGATTGGAAGTTGGAAATTGAGTTTATTATCCAGAAACTGAATACATTTATGATAATATCATAAGAATATTCAGAGATGTTATTAATTATTCTTATAAACAAAATGATAAAAACAATGGAACTTTACTCAATACGAGTAATTTTAAAAATCTCTTCGGAATGATATATTTCGATTTAAGTTACACTGGTAATGAAGTCAGTGTTGATCCAAAACAACTAAGTCTGAGATATAAATTAAATAACCTTCCTGCCGCTAGATATAAAGTTTACGCTTTGGTATTATACAAGGAAGATGTTGTTATTGATACTGTTGGAAATGAACTAGTTATTGATTAATCTAACATAATATATATGACTTACGTAAATTATTCAGTAAATTTAACAGATGGACAAAAACAGAGTTTAGCGAGGGCTTATGAGGATAGGAGTGAATTAACACTCAGGTTAAAAAATAACCAACTAACTGGAAATTTTCCTTTGCTGCAGCCAGCTACTCAGATTAACAATATTAACAAAGCTAAATCTGGCGGACGTGGATTAGACATAAATATATCAAAATCGCAAATGAGATCTCAGTCTAAGAATGGAGGCTTTTTAGGCGCATTAGCTGGTTTGCTAACTAAAACAATTTTACCAACAGTTGCTAGATTTGCTCCAAAGATATTAGGGCCTTTAGCAACAGGGGCACTTAGTGGTCTGGCAAGTACTGGAATTGGTAAAATATTTGGAAATGGAATGGTAACTGTTCCTGCTGATAAAAAACAAACACTTCTAAAATCAAATAAATTAACAGCTGCACAAAAAAGCAAATTAGCAAAGTCAAAAGGTTCCTGCACCATTAAACTAACACAAAAACAACTACAAGACGTACTGGCATGTGCTTCTAGTAATAAAACGGTAACTGTTCCCAGTAATAACAAACAGCAAGATGTAACGGCAGCTGTTCCTAGTGATAAAAAACAAACACTTCTAAAATCAAAGAAATTAACAGCTGCGCAAAGAATTGAATTGAATTGAATTGGATTTTATAGTCGCACCAACAGCTAAGGTCACATCGCGACTTTCCAGCTTCCACTGGTGGAGGAAGACCCCAGGTGCCCCTCCGGGCAATTTTCGTGCAAGGGCGGGCACCTGGGTAGAACCAGGCAAGCCAGCTGGATAGCTTCCTCACATAAAGATTCCTAGGCCCCTGAGGGATCAAACCTACAGCGGTGAGGGGCAAGTGATTGCAAGTCAGAGACTCTAACCACTCGGCCACGGACGCCCCCTGCGCAAAGAAAGAAGATAGCAAAGTCAAAAGGTCGCTGCCCTGTTAAACTAACTAAAAAACAACAGCAGGACGGAGGATTTCTTGGAATGCTTGCATCATTAGGAATTCCATTGAGTGGATCTCTTATTAGTGGTTTAACTGGAAAAGGTTTGCAAGTAGATAGAAGAGGATATGGTTTACAAGTAGACTCACAAATTAGGCCATACAGAAGTATCCCATTCATAAATTTTTTTTTTTTTTTAAAAATGAACCTATATCTAACTTAGATATAACAAAATGGGTTAAGCAGCTAGGCATACAGAACTTCAGAGGAGTGTTTAGCAAGAACAAATTACCAACAAAACAAAATAAAAAAGAATGTGGCATTATTAATCTGGATGATTATATTGGATGGCACACACTGGACGTGTTACTATGATAATTATTACTTCGATCCGTTTGGCTTGAGCCTACCAAAAGAAGTTTTAGCGTACATGCCTAATATAAAATACAACACCATTCAATACCAAGATAAAACAAGTGTTCTGTGTGGATATTTCTGCCTATTCTTCATTAAAAAGTTACAAGAAGGAAATAGTACGTATGATATTCTTTACAAATTATTAAAACCATACAATCCAATAGAAAATGAAAACATTATCAAATCATATTTTGTAAACGAAGTTTAATCTAATCATATTATATATGAGTTACTGTATAAAAGAAAAGATGTTACTGAAAATATTAATCCTCAGTATGTTTTAGCAAAAAATGGTAGCAAAATGTTAAGAGCAACTTGTGCATCTTGTGGTATTACTAAAACAAAGTTTGTTAAAAACACAGAAGGTGGAAATATTGATATTCATAAAGTTTTGCTCGCTTTGCTGCCCCAAAAAGGGCTAACACTTCCTGGTTATAAATATTGTGGTCCTGGTAATCCACTTGATAGCGGAGAACCGGTAAATCAATTAGATGCTGTTTGCAAAGATCATGATTATTGCTATGACGAAAATCCTAGTAATAAATCAACGTGTGACAAAAACATGCTTGCTGGTTTGAAATCTAGTAAGTCTAAAACTATCGGAGAAAAGATTGCTAAGAATTTAATAGTAAAACCAGTCATTAGTACAAAATATAAACTTGGTCTTGGAAACTCAAAAAACTAGAAAAGGCGTTGAAATGGACTGACAAGTTAGCAGATGAACTTCATAAACCTATACGAAGAAAGTTCACTCAACGCCGTGTGATTGTTAATGAAATTGATAAAATATGGTCTGCTGATTTGGTTGATATGCAATCGTTTTCAAAGTATAATAAAGGTACTAAATATTTGCTTACTGTTATTGATTTATTTAGTAAATTTGCTTGGGCTATACCCGTTCCAAATAAAACTGGTTTAGAAATTACTAAAGCGTTCCAACAAATAATGAGTACAGGAAGACAGTGTAAACTGTTGTGGGTTGATCAAGGTGTGGAATTTTACAACAAAACGTTTAAGCAATTTCTTGATGATAATAATATCGAAATGTATCACACGTTTAATTTTGGAAAAGCTGTAGTAATTGAACGATTTAACAGAACATTAAAAGAAAAGATGTGGAAATATTTTACAGCTAACAATACAAATACGTATTTAGACGTGCTTCAGGCGATGGTTGATACGTATAATAATACAAAACATCGGAGTATTAAAATGACACCAACTGAAGCTAGTGATGAGAAAAATAAAGGAATGGTATATTTCAACTTGTATGGAAAAATGAGAAGTAATCAAATTAAGCCGAAGTTTAAAATAGGGGATAATGTTAGAATCAGCAAATATAAAAGAACGTTTGAGAAAGATTATACCCCAAATTGGACTGAAGAAATATTTGTTGTTGATGAAATTCAAAACACAAATCCTGTGACATACAAAATAAAAGATTTAAACAACGAAAACATTGACGGAAGCTTTTATGAATTAGAAATGATAAAAGCAAAGCAAGAAATATTTAGGATTGAAAAAGTAATACGACGTGATTACAAAAAGAAACAAGCGTTGATTAAATGGAAGGGTTACAATGAAGATTTCAATAGTTGGGTCTCATTTAAGGATATTGAAAATATTAAATAAGGGCTTAAAAATAATAACATATAATATTATTATATAATGGGACAAGAACGATTAGAAAAGATTTGCAGAAAACTTAACAATTTAAAAGATAAATATAGAAGAGAATTGATGAGAAGCAGGCAACTCCAAGTAGAATATGAAGTAGTTCGTGATGATTTTATGGACACTAAAAAAAGACGATTGCTGGTTGAAATGGATAATTATGAACGCGAGCTAAATAGTAACAGAGAAGAGCTTCTTGAACTGAAATACAAAATAGCAAAGTGTAGGAAAATAAAATACTCCATGGTAAAAAATTATATGCAGAGCGATGATGAAGACTACTGCCCGGTTCCGTCTGACTTTGCTTGACGAGTTGCAAATGCTATTGAAAAACTTATTGCGCTCTCCTAACGAGTTGCAAATGTTATGTTATTAAAATGACAAACCGGATTGATTAGTAGTGCAGAAAGGGGGGGTATGGGGTGGAGTTTTCCAGAGCGGGGTTGCTTGAGAAAACTGTTGAAATATGTTGGTGTTGATTTAGGCGTGACTTACATTTAGATCTTAGTGGTACAAATGCGCCAGTACCCCCCTTTCTATACTACTTCTGTCTGTCTGTCTGTCTATCTATCTATCTATCTATCTATCTATCTATCTATCTATCTATCTATCTATCTATCTATCTATCTATCTATCTAATCTATTACTTTCTCCAAAAGTTCATATTGTTATTAATTTCGGTGTATATTAATTAGAGGTTAATATACGGCCGTGGTGTGCCTTTTGTCGATAATGGCACACCTAGTGCCTTAATGGCCCGAGGGTTTTAGCCCGAGGGCCATGCACTAGGTGTGCCATTATCGACAAAAGGCACACCACGGCCGTATATTTGCCTTTTTATTACATACCTTACTATAAATGGAGAAGAAGAACAAGAACAAAACGGTACGATTTAAGCATATAAGTAGTCTTAAGGTGAAAACAATTGTTTTGCAAATAAATGAATTACGTATGTTAAATTAATAAACTACTTTAAAATCAATTTTCTGCCTTGCCTGTTTTGTTTTTTTCAATATAGAGTTTAGAGTTAGTTTTCACCGCGCATAATGAAATTCCCTATGCGTATGCATCTCAAAGCACCTGTCGTCATCGATAGTTAGTGAATTGAAGTTTTACGAAATTAATAATAAATTACCGAAATCTCTTCAGTTCTATGATATACAGTTTTCTTGAAGGTTTATTATCAGTCTCAGTTGATGTACAATCACTGGGAAACATGAAATACAATGTTTATCATTGAAACAAAGCAAGCAAATGGATAACATGACGTTGACGCGATTATGTTACTCACTGTTTAATTTCACGTCATTAAAACTGACAAGAAGAAAGTTAGGAAACGTAACTCACGAGGTATTCTTATTATTTCACTGTTAAACCTTTGTCTAAATAACCATACCTTTTAAAGTCCTTGATTATAATAAAATCATGCGTATAACGAACAGAAATAAAATAAAGAAGAATAACCAAAACAAACAAAAAATCACTGGAAAACTTGTTAACATTTGGATTCATCATTAATTAAATTAATTAAGCAGATTAAATCGGATATTAAATAGACCAATGAAAACAGCTCATTCACATATGAAAACTTAAGATAGACGATAATAGAAAATCAAATGAGAAACGAAAACGTTTTCATCTAAATGTTTTACAGTTATAAAAATTATATCAGATTGTTTGTGTTTTTGCTGGTATTAACAACGTTTACCACGAGCCACGAGATAACAGAGATGTGCTTATACAGACATGTACGATGGCATCAAATTAGTGAATCCAAGGTAATACACGTACACTCACCTGAAGCATTTCATTGATCTTTGTGTGTATCCCAAGACAGCGTCTGTTTCAGCGGGTGTCGCACCATAGGTGTGATTGCATTAATCCGTGAATTGTTTGGTAATACACAAGTTTTTGATTCCATTAGTCCGTTAATTATTTTTTAAAGAAGATGAAGATTTTATTCATAAATCAATAGGCCATAGGTCCGTGATATACTACAAATGCATATATACATAGAACATATGACATAGCAATAAACATATTTATAGTTCTAAGTATTTACATGAACATTTTTCTGTTATAAACGTAATATTATATTATTTGTATTCCTAAGTAATAGAAATAACGGAGAAGGTGACACTATTGTGATGTTACAAAGTATTTCAAAACATTTCGATCAGAATTAATATAACAATCCCAAGGTGGTAGTGCCCCACAAATGCAGCTTGATTGGTGATTTGGTCTGTCAATACCTAACGCGCTCACTGCATCCGTAAGGCACAGCCACCTGGGTAATTAACGGCTGTAAATAGTATTTATGTTAGCTATATTTGCAAACTAATGACACCATTCAAAATAAGTTTAATATAAAAACAACTGTATTATAACACTTTAAAGTTGGATATGTAATTACCTACATATTTACAATTATATACGACTGAAGGACTATCGGTCAGCCATCTTTGAAAAAAAAGTCCAAAATGGATGGGGTATGATTAATTGAAATTTTCATCCAAATGCATATTATAGGCATGAACATTGTCAATGATATAATAGATGACATTAATGCAACACTATTGATGTGAACATAATATCAGAAACACTATTTATTTGGCAGAAATAGTGCCCTTTATATTCGAAAAGTTTAGTTCAATTTTACTAAGATGTTTTGTTTTTTATGTTAAATAAATTTGTCCATAGAATTTTCCATTTATCTAAAAATGGCACACGAGACATCATTTCTAAATTAAATACGGCATGTTATCACATCATCCACATTTCAAAGTCAATCATTGTAAAAAACACAAGTCTTTCTTTCAATGACATGTACTTTCAAAATAATCTCAATGCTATAGTATTGTGGCACTGACGGGTTTTAATTGTCAAACTATTATAAATGGCAACTATATTTTTGGATGTCTTATGAGTTATTGTATAAAAGAAAAAAATGGTTACTGAAAATGTTGATCCTAAGTATGTTTTAGCAAAAAATGGTAGAAAAATGTTAAGAGCAACTTGTGCATCTTGTGGTATTACTAAAACAAAGTTTGTTAAAAACACAGAAGGTGGAAATATTGATATTCATAAAGCTTTGCTCCCTTTGCTGCCCAAAAAGGGGTTAACACTTCCTGGTTATAAATATTGCGGTCCGGGTAATCCGCTTGATAGCGGAGAGCCGGTAAATGAACTAGATGCTGTTTGCAAAGAACATGATTATTGTTATGACGAAAGTCTTAGTAATAAATCAACGTGCGATAAAAACATGCTGGCCGGTTCGAAAACAACCAAATCTAAATCACTGACTTGGAGAAAAGATCGCTAAGAATTTGATAGTCAAGCCTGTAATTAGTGCAAAATATAAACTAGGACTTGGAGAGCCAAAAAACGAGAAAAGGCGTTTAAATGGACTGACAAGTTAGCTAATGAACTTCATAAGCCTATACGAAGAAAGTTCACTCAACGCTATGTGATTGTTAATGAAATTGATAAAATATGGTCTGCTGACTTGGTTGACATGCTATCGCTTTCAAAGTATAATAAAGGTACTAAATACTTGCTTACTGTTATTGATTGATTTAGTAAATTGTGCTGGGTTGTACCCGTTCCAAATAAAACTGGTATGGAAATTACAAAAGCGTTCCAACAGATTATCAGTACAAAAAGACAGTGTAAATTGTTGTGGGTTGATCAAGGTGTGGAATTTTACAACAAGACGTTTAAGCAATTTCTTGATGATAATAATATCAAAATGTATCACACTTTTAATTTCGGAAAAGCTGTAGTAATTGAACGATTTAACAGGACATTAAAAGAAAAGATGTGGAAATATTTCACAGCAAACAATACAAACACATATTTAGATGTGCTGCAGATGATGGTTGATAAGTATAATAATACAAAACATCGGAGTATTAAAATGACACCAACTGAAGCTAGTAATGAAAAGAATAAAGGAACGGTATATTTCAACTTGTATGGAAAAATGAGAAGTAATCAAATTAAGCCAAAGTTTAAAATAGGGGATAATGTTAGAATCAGCAAATATAAAAGAACATTTGAGAAAGGTTATACTCCAAATTGGACTGAAGAAATATTTATTGTTGATGAAATTCAAAACACAAATCCTGTGACATACAAAATAAAAGATTTAAACAACGAAAACATTGATGGAAGCTTTTAATGATAAAAGCAAAGCAAGAAATATTTAGGATTGAAAAAGTAATACGACGTGATTACAAAAAGAAACAAGCATTGATTAAATGGAAGGGTAACAATGAGGATTTCAATAGTTGGGTTCCATTCAAGGATATTGAAAATATGAAATAAGGGTTTAAATATAGTTATATATAGTATTATTATATAATGGAACAAGAAAGATTAGAAAAGGTTTGCAGAAAACTTAAAGGGGTTGATGCACTATTTTCAAACACAATTTATTTAAAAGGGCTCTGAAAAAATTTCGAAAAATGCTGAAAGAAATATCAAAATTCCATGAAAAATAAAGAAGATATGACCGATTGAAAATTTGCAAAGAACATAAATGGAGGCGGCATTCTTGGAACGATGACGTCATCGCGCCTTTTTACTATAAATGGCATATAGACAAAACACATTTTAAAGCAAACAAGATCGCTGCAAATTGATTAAAAACTAAATATACAGATGTAAAATGTATACATTGTATGCTTACTTTTCATTTGCAGTGATTTTCTTTGCTTTAAAAGACATTTTGTCACTATTCCATATATGGTAAAAAGGCGCGATGACGTCATCGTTCAAAGTTGGCCGTCTCCATTTATGTTTCTTTGCAAATTTTCAATAGGTCATATCTTCTTTATTTTTCATGGCATTTTGATATTTCTTTCAGCTTTTTTGTTGTTTTTTTAGAGCCCTTTAAAATAAACCTTGTTTGAAAATAGCGCATCAACCCCTTTAACAATTTAAAAAATATATATAGAAAAAAATAATGACAAGCAAGCAACTCCAAGTAGAATATGAAGTAGTTCGTGATGATTTTATGGACACCAAAAAAAGATGGTTGCTGGTTGAAATGGATAATTATGAACGTAAGCTGGTTAAAAACAGAGAAGAGCTTCTTGAAATGAAATACAAAATAGCAAAGTGTACAAAAATAAAATACTCCGTGGTAAAAAATGATATGCAGAGCGATGATGAAGACTGCTGCCCGGTTCCGTCTGACTTTGCTTAATGAGTTGCAAATGTTATGTTAATGAGTTGCAAATGTTATGTTATTAAAATAACAAACCGGATTGATTAGTAGTATAGAAACGAGGGGTATCAGCGGAGTTTTCCAGAGCGGGGTTGCTTGAGAAAACTGTTGAAATATGTTGGTGTTGATTTAGGCGTGACTTACATTTAGATCTTAGTGGTGCGAATGAGAGTTACGCCTGAGTCCCCACTGGCATATTTCACTAGTTTTTCTCGTGCCCCGCCATGGAAAATGGTGCTGGTACCCCTCGTTTCTATACTACTCAGCTTTCTATAGAAATGATTTCAGTGACTTGTTAAGCCGAGTTCAAATCAAGACTTATTTTATACTTGAAATAACATGTTATAGTTTCGATGGTGTTGTTGTTGCTGTTGTTGGTGGTGTTGTGGTTAGTTGTTGTTGTTGGTGGTAGTATTGTTGTTGATGGTGTTGATGATATTGTGTTGTAGTGTTGGTGATGGTGGTGAGATTGTTGTTGGTGTTTGATGTTGGTGGTGGTTGTAGTGTTTGTCGTTGGTGGTGTTGATGGTATTGTGTTGTAGTGTTGGTGATGGTGGTGAGATTGTTGTTGGTGTTTGATGTTGGTGGTGGTTGTAGTGTTTGTCGGTGGTGGTGGTGATGGTATTGTGTTGTAGTGTTTGTTGGTGGTGGTGTTGATGGTATTGTGTTGTAGTGTTGGTGATGGTGGTGAGATTGTTGTTGGTGTTTGATGTTGGTGGTGGTTGTAGTGTTTGTCGGTGGTGGTGTTGATGGTATTGTGTTGTAGTGTTGGTGATGGTGGTGAGCTTGTTGTTGGTGTTTGATGTTGGTGGTGGTTGTAGTGTTTGTTGGTGGTGGTGTTTTTGTTGTTGGTGGTGGTGTGTGCATATGGTGCTGGTGTTGGTTGTGTTGATTGTGTTGGTGATGGTGGTGAGATTGTTGTTGGTGTTTGATGTTGGTGGTGGTTGTAGTGTTTGTTGGTGGTGGTGTTGATGGTATTGTTTTGTAGTGTTGGTGATTGTGGTGATATTGTTGTTGGAGTTTGATGTTGATGGTGGTTGTAGTGTTTGTTGGTGGTGGTGTTGATGGTATTGTGTTGTAGTGTTGGTGATGATGGTGAGCTTGTTGTTGGTGTTTGATGTTGGTGGTGGTTGTAGTGTTTGTTGGTGGTGGTGTTGATGGTATTGTGTTGTAGTGTTGGTGATGGTGGTGAGCTTGTTGTTGGTGTTTGATGTTGGTGGTGGTTGTAGTGTTTGTTGGTGGTGGTGTTGATGGTATTGTGTTGTAGTGTTGGTGATGGTGGTGAGATTGTTGTTGGTGTTTGATGTTGGTGGTGGTGGTAGTGTTTGTTGTTGGTGGTGTTTTTGTTGTTGTTGGTGGTGTGTGCATATGGTGCCGGTGTTGGTTGTGTTGATTGTGTTGGTTGTGATGGTGGGTGGTGGTGGTGGTGGTGGTGGTGGTGGTGGTGCTGTGGTGGTGGTATTGTTGTTGGTGCTGTTGTTGGTGGTGCTTTTGTTGTCGGTGATGTGTTTACATTACAGCCAGTATACGGTTGTTATAAATGTCGATTGAAATGCTATGTATAACAATAAAAAAATCCCCTAATCCACAGCGTGCATACACAAAAGGAAACACATGCGTGACCTCTGAACACGTTCTATTGTTAGAGCATGATGTCATCCATTCATATGCAAATGAGGCAACGCCCCTTTCTATTGTTATGCAAAGTGGGGGTAAACCGTCCCCAATACTACTGATAGGGTCATAACCTCTTTTGATAAACCTTTTAACAAGTTTAACAAAGATAGTATGAAAGTGATCATGACCAAAGATCTTGCAAAGTTTGTAAATCACGTCACCATAGAAGTCAGGTCGTGATAATCCATGTCTCAGAAGAGTTCTTAAATTACTTTTATATTTGGAAAGAAGATCAGGGTTACGATAATAACATTTTGCAAAGGTTTTACGAAGTTTATGGTAACAGTAGCCCTGATGGAGTAGCTGTTTAGTTATACAAAAATTACGAATATTAAAGTCCTCAACTCGAGTACAAGCTCTAGAAAAATGAATAAGTTGAGACACATAGACCCCATAAGAAGTTGCTCGGGGAACATCCCCATCTAAATGGGGACAATTAACAATAACAAAATTAAAATCATCTCTCTTGTCATATATTTTGCTGATTATTTCACCATTCTCAATGGAGAGATGTAAATCGAGAAAAGAAGCGTTAGTATCGGAAGTATTAGCTTTGTTAAGTTGAAGTTCTTTAGGGTATATATTATTAACCATAGTAGAAAAGAAAGGTTTGTCAATGTTCAATATGTCATCCAGAAAACGAGAGGTGTCATTAAAGGCTTCAATAGCATCTGTCTGGGTATCTGGTGAAAGACTCAACATGAACTCTCTTTAATAGCAATATAAAAACAATTCTGCGACAAGGGGTGCACAGTTCGTACCCATAGGGATACCAACAATTTGTCTATAAACAGTCGTTCCACATCTGACGAAAATATTATCTAAAAGGAAGATTAATGCTTCACAAACTTCTTGGCAAGTCCACATAGTGTAATTGTCTAAACTGCCGTTAGTAAAAAACGCTTTAATATTATTACAGGCCAAAAATGTAGTATTTTCCCTAGCGAATGTTTTTTTAATAAGAGTAATAAGCTTGTCTTTGATAAGGTGATGTGGTAAAGTTGTATATAGTGAAGAGAAGTCATAAGTGATTATAGATGAAACTTGACGTTTATTGCAAATTTTAACAAGAACGTCACCTGAATTTTTAATAGATCAAAACAAATTAATCTCAGAGTTTTCATAAGTTTTATCACAATAATGTTTAACGTGATCTTTAATGGCAGCACATACACATTATTGTCAAATTTAATTTAGATTGGATTATAAATGTTAAAGTAATAGAGCAGAAACCGCAAAAATCATACATTTTCAACAAACAAAGGGCCATAACTTCTGCATTATAGTTGCGATCTGACTGGTTATAAAACTTGGCCAAAAATTGATGAGGAATTAAACAAGAGGTCCTAATCGCTCAGAGTCGCTCACCTGAGACTTTTGCAATGAGGAAAAAGAAGTTAACAAGTGCAATTGATTATTAGATTGAAAGCTTTGTACGACATAAGGTAAAATAACTCCGGAGCACAGCCATTTTGACCCTAGGAACTTAATTTGTACAACTTTTGTAGTCTATGAGTTAAACAAAAATTGTCAAAATCTGTTCAGCGGCTCTTAAGAAGTTTTTTTTAAGGTTTTGACTATATATGGTAATGGTGGCCATCTTGGATGTTGCACTGCCCTAAACATCACATCGAGCCTTCGGCTCAGGTGATCAAAAACACTGACAGACGACAACGATTTTTTAATTTTGAAATCCCGATGAGTTTCTTGCATTTGAGATTTACTAAAACACGGCAGAGGAGTAACTGATAATAGAGTATATTGTGCTAAAAATAAAAAACCTTTAATTGTTAACACAGGTCTTTTAAGAAAATCCATCTATACATAGTTGTTTTAACATATATACAAGTGCACATAAAATGCAAAACGGTTATCATTTTTACTACATTATTATACTCTTTATGGGACGGGCCTCATCCTTTGACAAAAAACTAATAATCTCAATGTCCTTGTGCAAATGTATTTCTAACAGCGATTTACAGTTACCTATAGAAATTCACACCCACCCCCCTCCCCCCCCCCCCCCCCCCCACACCCCTCCCCCAAATACAATAGGCTCGAAATGTGTCTTTAAGGTTAAATGGTTAACGACGTTGCGTTGTAAACCTTCGCCTCTCACCGCTGCGATTCGAATTGTAAGTGCATGAGGAAGTGTCGATTCTTACGCATTGCTGGGAGGTGTACAGTACTGGTTCTAACCAGGAAAAATGAGTGGTCTACCTCCACCACAAAACAAAATCGACCGTCATATATAACCTTATACATGTGTTGAAGATGACGTAAAACACCATACAAACAAACAAACAAACAAACAAACAATTTAAGGTTACAGGAAACAACGTGACGAGATGGGACAAAAAATGTGTTATGTGGAGGGATGCGACACTCTGGAAGTAGAGGATTTTGGAAGGCATTTGTTTCTGATATTTTAAGTTTGTAGCAAAATTGAGCAGATGTTGCTGCTATCTTTACGGTGGATTATTATGAAGAGTTTAGTTACATCATCGAGAGTGTTCCATTCTGGGATGGATTCTACTATTTTGTTATAGAAAATACCGCGTATAGAACTAAGAGATGGACATCATCATGTAATTAGAAAGTGGAGTTCATCTTCTACCGTATTAGAACATAGTTTACAAATTCTTACTTCTTGTTGGACTTTATTGTTTCTCCCAGTGTCAATTTTAGTTTTTTACCATCACTAAATAGGATGCAATGTCATATGTTCTGTAAATGTGTTTGTAGTAGACAAGTTTTTTAGAACTTGAGAGTTTTGTTTATAATCTATGTAGTTGTTGTAGTCTTGATTTAATTTTATCACATTCTGATTTTGCTGACTTGTTATCTCGTGTTCTGGTTTGATGTTCTAGAGTTATGTCATTTTTTCTACTACAATTTTTGCATAAGTGTGCGAAGATACATTGGTATTGCTGCTCATGACAGCTTTACTACATTTAACGGCATCTCTGAGGATTGTTCTGTTACTAGGTACGTTTTCGAGGTAGCCCCAGTATTTAATCACATGGGTATTAATGTCTACTGTTTGGAGAAATTGTCCTGTGAGTTTTGCACGACACGCGATATTTGTAATAAAGCAAAATATAACATATTTAAATAAATCAAGGTCATAACTCTGGTGTTACTAATAGGATCTGGCTGGATGTTGAAAATTTTCGAGCATTCATTAATATTAACAATCTGGCCAAGTTTGGTAAAGATCAGATAAAAATAATGGTGCTGGAGCACTTATGAAGCAGACTATAGCATTTTTGTCTCGCCCACATAGTGGGTAGCGAGACATAGCAGTCACTTTTCCGGCGGCGGCGACATTTTAAATCAACTATATCTCAACAACCGCTGCTCGATTTTTTCTGAAACTTTGTTGGGTCAAGGGACATCACGTAATGCCAAAATTACCAAGGTCAAGGTCATATTTTGCGTTATTTTCCCAAACTTAACCTTGGTTAGGTAACTTAACCTCAGTTAACTTTATGTGATTGTTTCACTTTATGTCTTTGATACTTGGTCATATGTATTGTTATACCCCCGCTAAACGCAGTTTAGTGGGGTATACTGGTTTCACCCCGTCCGTCTGTCTTTCTGTAGACGCAACATTGTCTGCTCCATAACTCCTCTCCCCTTGAAGCAAATCTCATACAAGTTTATGCGTGCCTGTGGTGAGAGGAGGACCCATATTGATTTTGATGTTAGTTGGTCAAACGGTCAAGGTCAGTGGGACCCGATAATGAAAAACCTTGTCCGCATCACAACTCCTCTCCGCCTGAGGCAAATCTCATGAAACTTCATAGGTGAACTGGTTGTGGTGAGAGGATGGCCCCTATTGATTTTGAGGTCAAAAGTCAAGGTCACCAGCACCTGATAATGAACACCTTGTCTGCTCCATAGCTCCTTTCCCCCTGAGGCAAATCACATGAAACTTCATAGGTGAGCTGCATGGGGTGGGAGGACGACACCTATTTATTTTGAGGTCAGTAGGTCACAGGTCAAGGTCACCGGGACGCGATAATGAAAAAACCTTGTCTGCTCCATAACTCCTCTTTCCCTGAAGCAAACCTCATGCAACTTCAAAGGCGAGCTGCCTGTAGTTAGAGGATGTTCCCTATTGATTTTGAGGTCAGTAGGTCAAAGGTCACAGGCACCCAGTAATGAAAAACATTGTCCGCTCCATAACTTCTCTATTCCTGTAGCAAATATCATGAAATTTCATAGGTGAACTGCCTGTGGTGAGAGGATGACCCCATTAATTTTTAGGTCAGTAGATCAAAGGTCAAGGTTACCGGGACCAGATATTGAAAAATATTGTCCGCTCCATAACTCCTCTTCCCCTGATGCAAACCTCACTGCCTGTGATGAAAAGATGACCCTTACTGGTTTTGAGGTCAAAGGTCAAGGCCACCATTACCTGATCATGAAAATCCCATTCCACTCAATCTTTACTCAACCAGTAGGGTGGGGAATGGAGGTGGGAATGGTAGTGGGGGTATATGTGTCACCCTTAAAAGGCGACAGCTCTAGTTGGCATTGGTGGATATCGCCGGATGACAAAAAATACCAAGGTCAAGGTCATATTTTGCGTTATTTCCCCCAAACTAACCTTAGTTAGGTAACAACATTGGTTAGGTAACTTAACCTCAGTTAACTTTATGATTGCCTGACTTTATGTCTGATAATTGGTCATATGTAGTGTTGGCATTGGTGGACATCGCTGGATGACAAAAAACACCAAGGTCAATGTCATGTTTGGCATTATATTCCCAAAACTACACCCTGGTTCAACCACTTAACCTCTGTAACTTAACTTCTTATGATCACTTCGCTTTTATTTGTTTGAAAATTGGTCATATGAATTGTTGTCTTTGGTGGACATCATTTAAGCACAAATTTAATAAAATATTTCATATGCCGCAGTGGGCGTTACACCCTCAGACCGAGGTCTTGTTAAATAATTCAACGGCCATTTACTCTGGATTTTCCTGATTCAATATAGCTGGTGATATCAACAATCAGATACAATCTCCCTATGCGACTAAACAATCAGTTCCATATCTTACAGATTTGACTTCAACAGGTGAGTTCAACTGGCTTTTTCCGTTGAGCAATTTGCTATTCGTTTTATTGATTTTCTCCCTCTATCGTATCGTCCAATCCGACTTCAGGCAAAAACAAACTTTTTTAATCGATTTGATTGGTTAAGTCATTTTTCTGTGCTTAAAGGTGATAACGGTGTCTTTACTGTGTGTAATAAGTACTTAACACAAACAGTAAATTGCCTAGTGTGTCAGTCGAAATGAATTAAAACATGCTCAACGAAAAAAAAAGAAATAAAAAAGAAATAACGAAAAAGGCCAGTTGAGTAGGCCTAATGCCTTATACTACTTTTATCATGTGACCTTCATCAATATACTTTTTTTTGTATTTTTGTTTCAATTAAAAGTAAAACTTAAGGATTGAAATATTGTTCAAGTAATATTTTATTTACAACAGACAAAATAATCAAATTTGTATTTGTACAATCTAACGCACATGTTAGTCACATGACCAACAAAGAAATTTAGAATGATGGCCAACAGTAAGGTAAAAAAGTAAACAAAGATCTAGTTTCGTTGATTGATGTTTATTAAACAGACTAAAACAATCGAAATTTGTTGATGTTTGTTTATTAAACAGATTAAAAAATTGAAAAGTGCAACTGAATAGCGTCTGATGATATTAAATGTTTATAATAATTCTTATTAATAATAATAAAGAAAACAAGGAAATAAAACACTATAAAATATTAAAAACAAGAGGTCAATGACCTTGAAGCTCTACTGATAGGTTTTGACAGCTAGGTCAGCATTCCTGTGAAGTTTCATGAAAATCTGTCAAGTAGTTTCAGAGTAGTTGTTACAAGTTTTTATATATAACTCTATGCAAACAAAGATGGCCGTTGGCAACCATGTTTAATGTTTAACTTTATGTAAGCAAAGATGGCCGGTAGCAGTGATATGTTGAATCAAAACTACTTTTGACAAGGACAAACCTCATGTCATGCTGACCATTTTAGAAAAAGTCCCATATCAATATCAATTATAGTTTTGAAGAAGTAGTCGCTACAAACTTGTTGTTTAAAAGTCTGTTTTTGGCCGTGGCGGCCATCTTGATTTCTGGCCGTTCTGAAAGTTTGCTAGGATCACATTAGACATCAAGAGCAACATTCCTGTGAAGTTTCATGAGATCCATCCAGTAGTTTCAGAGGAGTAGTCACCGCAAAAAAAAGTTGACAGACAGACAGACAGACGAACGACGGACGTGGCGCCATGGCATAAGCTCTGCTGATCTTTGATAACACAAACTTGTTTTCTTAGTTTAGACTAGTTATCTCCTGTGAACAGTTTTAAAAGTATTTTTATGGTATTCACTTATGGATTTTGGGTCGAACATACCAGTCGTGCACTAAGACATATTTTTTTTTTTTTTTTACACAAGTCTCCCTTTAAAAACAAGAGGCCCCAGGGCCTGTATCGCTCTAATGGCTGTATGGAGTTTGTGTAGGGCTGGGGATGGGGGCGGTAATCTCTCCCATGTTACTGGTCCAACATGTCCAAGTTTTCATTGATACTAGTTATCTGGTACATTTTGGTAAAGATCAGATGCAAAAGGCCCTATCATCGTAACGAGGCAAAATACAGCATTTTAACTAAATCAAAGGCCACAACTCCTGTGTTACTGGTCCGATCTGGTTTTCGAATTTTTCAAGCTTACACCTGGTAAAGTTTAGTAAAGATCAGGTGACAATTGAAGGGGCTGTCATCTTAACAAGGCAAATATAGCAATCGAAGCAAAAACAAGGACCAAAACTCCGCTGTTACTGATCCGGTCTGGCTGGTTTTTAAAGTTATCTAGCTTGCATTGATATTAACAATCTGGTATTAACAATCTGGTAAAGTTCGGCAAAGATCGGATGAAAATTGAAGGCCCTATCATCTTAACGAGGCAAAAGTTAACAGACAGACTACGAACGGATGGACGACAGACAGCTCATCATTCCATAAGCTCTACTGACCAAACATAAGCTCTGCTGGCCTTTGGTCAGTAGAGCTAAAAATCACTACACACCAAGATTGAGGTCCTGAATATATCACATGTATGACTGTATCATAATATACTTGTAAAAAAATAGATATAAAATGTTTAAACCAAATGTTAATGAACATATTATATGAATATATTTTCAATGATATGCGACAATAAATGATTCCTCACGTTTGGTCATGAAAACCTATAACAATAAACGATCTCAGGCTAACGGGTGGGACATAAAAGTTTCTTATTTCTCACACGATGCTATATGTATTTTATGTATAATAGCGTCATATGAAATATATATGTATACTTTTCAAGCACAGGTGTATTATTTTAATATGAAAAATATATGTGTACTTATGTGGCACGTATGTAAATACCATGATGTGCAAATGAAAGTTACCTGCAAATAATAAGAAAGTAACTCATGAGGCACACATCACAACATTTGTCTGGTGTAGACTAGGGCACCCTAAACTACTTTTTTCTGCAATTATAACTTGCAAGTTAGTTTTAACCAGATTTTGTTTGTATTTATAACATCTCTCCAACTCTACTGCAGTCTTGTTATTTATCCATGCCAAGTCAATGGCTTTGTTATGAGCCATGCATACATAACCACAAGAATGTTGTGCCCCAATTTACTTTAACTATAAATTAAAGTCACTATCCCGCCATCAAATGGCAAATTTACAACAGATGTACACTGTTTCTAAACCTAATGACGATGAGGTATATATATAACTTACATGTTTTGAGACTCCAAACTCTATAGACACAACATAAATGGCTTTAGCCAGCCAGGGCAAACCCTAAAACTGAAGCGTCAAATTAACAGTTACCAACTCATAATTCATTTAATTGGCACATGTACATTTTTATATGAACTGGATAGTTTTGATAAACTTTTTTAGTGTAATTTGTCGTAAATTGGCGGGTTAGTTTC
Organism: Cyrtodaria siliqua; assembly: GCA_037043455.1. NCBI lineage: Eukaryota > Metazoa > Mollusca > Bivalvia > Adapedonta > Hiatellidae > Cyrtodaria > Cyrtodaria siliqua. The sequence continues at coordinate 30,757 of JAWPHD010006086.1, forward strand.
TTTAAAGTTTAAAAGTTTTATTTTATCAAACAGGAGAAGCAAACTTTGCATAAGGGTTGTAGTATTGTATACTTGATTCTGAGCACTTGTTATATTCTTAAACGGTAGCCAGTGTTGATTAAGAAAATATAGGCTTAAATAGAGGTAATTCTACATAATTATATGATAATAATAACAAGATGCATACATTCTGAGTCTCTTCTGTTTATCATACATTTTGACAAGGATTTAACATTTAAATATTAGTTTCCTGATTAGCAAGCACTTCTGTGATTATGTCACTCGTTCCACTAATATACATGTATATATATAATAATAATAATATGTATCACAATAGACATCGCATACATCCATTCCTATGATAATATTTTTTCCCGTAGTTCCTTGTTTCCCTCTGATATTATCTGAGCCAATTATGGCCCTTGTTTTACTCTGTACTCTGTCCCAATTATGTTCCTTGTATTCATTTATGTGTCCTTGTGTCCCTTGTTTTACTCTGTATTCTGTTCCAGTTATGTCCCTTGTATTCATTTATGTGTCCTTGTGTCCCTTGTTTTACTCTGTATTCTGTTCCAGTTATGTCCCTTGTATTCATTTATGTGTCCTTGTGTCCCTTGTTTTACTCTGTAATCTGTTCCAGTTATGTCCTTTGTATTCATTTATGTGTCCTTGTTGTGTCCCTTGTTTTACTCTGTAATCTGTCTCAGTTATGTCCCTTGTATTCATTTATGTGTCCTTGTGTCCCTTGTTTTACTCTGTATTCTGTTCCAGTTATGTCCCTTGTATTCATTTATGTGTCCTTGTGTCCCTTGTTTTACTCTGTATTCTGTTCCAGTTATGTCCCTTGTATTCATTTATGTGTCCTTGTGTCCCTTGTTTTACTCTGTAATCTGTTCCAGTTATGTCCTTTGTATTCATTTATGTGTCCTTGTGTCCCTTGTTTTACTCTGTATTCTGTTCCAGTTATGTCCCTTGTATTCATTTATGTGTCCTTGTGTCCCTTGTTTTACTCTGTATTCTGTTCCAGTTATGTCCCTTGTATTCATTTATGTGTCCTTGTGTCCCTTGTTTTACTCTGTAATCTGTTCCAGTTATGTCCTTTGTATTCATTTATGTGTCCTTGTTGTGTCCCTTGTTTTACTCTGTAATCTGTCTCAGTTATGTCCCTTGTATTCATTTATGTGTCCTTGTGTCCCTTGTTTTACTCTGTATTCTGTTCCAGTTATGTCCCTTGTATTCATTTATGTGTCCTTGTGTCCCTTGTTTTACTCTGTATTCTGTTCCAGTTATGTCCCTTGTATTCATTTATGTGTCCTTGTGTCCCTTGTTTTACTCTGTAATCTGTTCCAGTTATGTCCTTTGTATTCATTTATGTGTCCTTGTGTCCGTTGTTTTACTCTGTATTCTGTTCCAGTTATGTCCCTTGTATTCATTTATGTGTCCTTGTGTCCCTTGTTTTACTCTGTATTCTGTTCCAGTTATGTCCCTTGTATTCATTTATGTGTCCTTGTGTCCCTTGTTTTACTCTGTAATCTGTTCCAGTTATGTCCTTTGTATTCATTTATGTGTCCTTGTTGTGTCCCTTGTTTTACTCTGTAATCTGTCTCAGTTATGTCCCTTGTATTCATTTATTTGTCCTTGTTGTGTCCCTTGTTTTACTCCGTAATCTTTTCCAGTTATCTCCCTTGTGATCATTTATGTGTCCTTGTTGTGTCCCTTTTTTTACTCTGTAATCTGTCCCAATTATGTCCCTTGTATTCATTTATTTGTCTCCTAGTTATGTCCCTTGTATTATTTATTTGTCCTTGTTGTGTCCCTTGTTTTACTCCGTAATCTTTTCCAGTTATCTCCCTTGTATTCATTTATGTGTCCTTGTTGTGTCCCTTTTTTTACTCTGTAATCTGTCCCAATTATGTCCCTTGTATTCATTTATTTGTCTCCTAGTTATGTCCCTTGTATTATTTATTTGTCCTTGTTGTGTCCCTTTTTTTACTCTGTAATCTGTCCCAATTGTGTCCCTTGTATTCATTTATTTGTCTCCTAGTTACGTCCCTTGTATTATTTATTTGTCCTTGTTGTGTCACTTGTTTTACTCTGTAATCTATGTTCCTTGAATTCATTTATTTGTCTCCTAGTTATCTCCCTTGTATTCATTTATGTGTACTTGTTGAGTCCCTTGTTTCACTCTGTAATCTGTTACAGTTATGTCCCTTGAAATCATTTATTTGTCTCCTAGTTATTTCCCTTGTATTATTTATTTGTCCTTGTGTCCCTTGTTTTACTCCTTTATCTTTTCCAGTTATCTCCCTTGTATTCATTTATTTGTCCTTGTTGTGTCACTTGTTTTCTTTTGTAATCACCACCATTGACACGTCATCAATGCTCATCAAGTCCATACTGTAAAATAAACACAACTTTATCACAATACTACAAGACAAAGTCTCCTCAGGTAAATAACGCAGCTGCATAGCATGACTAGTACAAATATTTTCAACTGAAGTCTACTTCCAACCTAAATTGTTAATGCTCCCCGGGAATATAACAATAGTTATATGTACTACGCATATGAAAAGAATAAAGAAACTGACTCAAGATCAAAATTACCTACCTGTACCCGTAATTTCTGTTTTTTAAATCGATATGCAGAAAATAGACATACATTTTGAAAAAATCCTACATAATAGTTGAGGATGCTGCTGCATGCTTAACAGTCTCAAAAATAAAACTAATAACACACTTACAATTAATAAGATTGTTAGAACTAATGGATGCTCCCCGAAGTAGATGCTTTGTGTGTATGAAGTAGAATCAGAAAGAGAAAAGTACTCTATAATTAACTAGATCCAGATCTGTGTTATTATATGGTAACAGTGATTCTCTTAAACAAAGATCAAACGCAATAACATACTGTTGTCTTCCAATTAAAAGAACATTGCAAGCCATTAAATTCCATAAAAGAGATGAGAGACATGTTATATTAAAAAATAAATGTAACTGTACAAAAAGAGATAATTCTGTCTTAACTCAAATTAAAGTTAGAGTTATGGTTCTTGTGCTCCTTACCCTCCAAGATTCATTCCAGTCACATTAGTTTTCAAGTACTACTCTGAACAAGAATTATAAGATTACAAAGGACAATAACTCTAATTTAAATGGGAAAAGAAATATGGTTCTTGCACTTTGCATTGACTTTCACTCATTGACTTTCTCTATTGCGAGAAGTTTCTTTCTAGTCCCTTTAGTAGTTTTAAGTTATGTCCCAGACAAGAAAAGCAAGGCAGCAGAATGGAAGGACATGCTTAAGCCCTCCACACACATGCCCTATAAATGGTATCAGTGTAAATGGTAACACATTAATAGTTAGGCCAGAGATAGCATCAGTTACCTCTGCAAAGTTAGTTCCTCATTCTCACTAACAAGTGTCTTCATTTCTTCTTGGTCTGTCTTCACCTGCTCCAATCTAAAATACGTGTGTTTGTAATCAATTATAATGAATACTATTGTTTACTTCCAGGGCCAAGTTGTTCAAAGATCGGTTAACATAATCGAGCATTAATTCAACATTTCAAATCTCTCTGAATTTCTGATATATGAATATTTCTACCAGAAACTGAGCATGTGAAAGCATTATGTTAAGAAGAAATGCAAATTAAAAACTTTAAGTAGTACAAACCATATATTTATGAGAAAATGTCGTTTGAAAGTTTACACTAACCAAGGATTAAGCTAACCGATCTTTGTACAACCGGGCCCTGGACATTACTGCTAATGATGTACATAGTGGTTGTGTTGGTCCCAAAGTGGGGCTAAAATGTCGAAAAGAACATGTGGCCAAACTTCTTGTCAGCAAAGTGGGACTGAAATGTCTAAAGAACAATTGGCCAAAATCTCCTGTCAGAAAATTGGGACTGAAATGTCTAAAGAAGAAGTGACCAAAGCTTACTGTCAGAAAAGCGCAGCTAAACTGTCGAAAAAACAAGTGGTCAAAATCTCCTGTCAGAATATAAGAATCTTTCATGGGTATCCGGTGAAGATAGGGAATTCCAACCCGAGGTAAAAATGTTTTTATTGGAACTGCGGCTCTGCCGAGGTTCTAATTAAAATGCTTATACCGAGGGTTGGAATTTCCTATCTGAACCGAATACCCATGACAGATTCTTTTTCTTGCATATCAGAGACATGTTGTACGTTGACAACGCCAGCTACTAATGTTTTGCATGTTTTCCTGCATACCGGATGTTGGTGCACGCGTGACATTTATCTTAACCCATAAAGATAAGACTTTCCATCCCCCATGCAAAACGTGGATAGCCTTATCCGGTATGCATGAAAAGTGGGGCTGAAATGTCTAAAGAAGAAGTGGCCAATGCTTCCCATCAGAAAAGTGGGGCTGAAATGTCTAAAGAAGAAGTGGCCAATGCTTCCCATCAGAAAAGTGGGGCTGAAATGTCTAAAGAAGAAGTGGCCAATGCTTCCCATCAGAAAAGTGGGGCTGAAATGTCTAAAGAAGAAGTGGCCAATGCTTCCCATCAGAAAAGTGGGGCTGAAATGTCTTAAGAAGAAGTGGCCAATGCTTCCCATCAGAAAAGTGGGGCTGAAATGTCTAAAGAACAAGTGTTTATCTAGTGCATAAAAAGTGTCTTTATAATAGCGTATAAACTTCGTAACAAATATCTATTTAAAGAATTATTTTTTTAAAATCCTTTATATTTTTTAATACCTGTACATGTGTGCATACTATTTATAATTATTCAAACTGATGACTCACTGCTTCATCAGTCTTTTAGCAGTTGTTCGTCTTTTCAAATTATCTATATCTGCTGTGGGAGTAATGGAAGCGTTGCTCATCATTGAATTTGGCTCTGTACCAACCTGCAATATTTAAAAAAATGTTTGCCTGTCTTAGCAGGTGTTCCAATACCACTTAATTGCAAATAATTCAAATTAATTACACAATTACACAATATTATTTCCATATTTCAAATATTTTAACAAGAATATACTAGCTTCACTGCTTTGGTCACACATTAAATGTCAAATACCTGACAAGATCTGAAGGGTGTATCATAGTACTAGACACAAAGCTCACACTCGTATTGTGCCCTAATGGGACAAAAGGACTATAAACATTTGTACTAGACACACACCTAACACTCGTAGTGGGCATTAATGGAACAAAAGGACTATACACATTAGTACTAGACACATATCTCACACTCCTAGTGGGCGCTAATAAGACAAAAGGACTATACACATTTGTACTGGACATATGGCTCACACTTGTAGAGGGCGCTAAACGGAACAAAAGTGCTATACACATTTGTACTAGACACATATCTAACACTCGTAGTGGGCGCTAATGGAACAAAAGGACTATACACATTAGTACTAGACACACACCTAACACTCGTAGTGGGCGCTAATGGAACAAAAGGACTATACACATTAGTACTAGACACATAGCTCACACTTGTAGAGGGCGTTAATGGAACTAAATGACTATACACATTTGTACTAGACACATATCTCACACTTGTATTGTGCTCTAATGGGATAAAATGACTATATACCTCAGTACTACACACACATTTGTGAGTTGGTACATGCATGACCTTACCCTAAAATGTCTGTTGTATTTCTTTATCGATGACTTTGTGCTGTATATTTCCCTTTGAAGGGCCTCTATTTGTGTCTGTAGATTGGCGAATGTCCTGCAAATATACAACAATCGGCAGGTAATGAAGGTATGCATCTAAACAACTAGTGATGGCAGTGATGGCAGAATATTTGTCAAATATTTAAAAATAACAACTCTGCTGAAGCCATTATTAATAGTTTTATTATTCGTAAAAAACACACAAGAAAATCAGTAGAAAGGATGGATGCTCTCTGAAATGTATCCTCATCATATGGCCTTGTATCACCCAGCAGTTTTCAATTTGCAGTTCCATTAGTAGTTTTTGACTTACGCTTCCGACAAGAATTACAAATATAATATTACAAAGGGCAATAACTCTAATTTAAATAAAGATTGGTTGTAGACGTCTGTACTTTCTCTCATGACTCTTTATCATTGTGTGAAGTTTCATTGCAGTCACATTAGTAGCTTCTGAGTTACGCTTTGGACATGAATAATAAGGATACAATTCCAAAGGGCAATAACTCTGTTTTGAATTAAGATAAGAGTTATGGTTTTGTGCTCTACACTTCCTCTTATTGCCCTTTATCACTGTGTGAAGTCCCATGAGCGGTTTTTGAGTTTTGCTCCAGAGAAGAACTATAAGTATAAAATTCCAAAGGGCAATAACTCTGTTTTGAATTAAGATAAGAGTTATGGTTTTGTGCTCTACACTTCCTCTTATTGCCCTTTATCACTGTGTGAAGTCCCTTGAGCGTTTTTTGAGTTTTGCTCCAGAGAAGAACTATAAGTATAAAATTACAAAGGGCAATAACTCTAATTTGAATGAGACAGAGTTATGTTTCTTGCACTCCGTACTTCCTCTCATTGTCCTCTATCATTGTGTGAAGTTTCACTGAAGTCCCATCAGTCATTTTGAAGTTATGCTCTGGACAAATTTCTAAGTATAAAATTACAAAGGGCAATAATTCTAATTTAAATGATGACAGAGTTATGTTTCTTGCACTCTCCACTTAATCTCATTGCCCTTTATCATTGTGTGAAGTTTCATTGTAGTCCCATAAGTACATAAAAAGATGTGTTCACTCATTTTAATGATTTCTTGTGGCGGGCATCTTGGATTTTGACAGGTGGATCTAAAAATCCAACTAAACTGAGGGTCAAGTGCTAATAGCATACTCGACAGTTCAAAATCTCTTGACATTATATAATAAAAAGGATGGGTAAGATTCAAAGAAGTAAGTAAGTAAGTAAGCACTGGTAAGTAAGTAAGTGTTTAGTGATAATACTGCCCAGATGTGGGACCAAGGTATTAAATCAATCATGCAATTGGTAAACATGTTTGAGTTTTCACAACATTGCATCTTATATCCATTCAAGTATGCTACGACGTTGATGAGGACGCATGGCTTAGTACAATAGTCTACTTTTCCTTCAAGTTAAAAATGGTTTATTACAAACATTACTTAAACAATTAGGTATTTATCTTAGTTAATCAAACTGTTGTCCATACACGATAATGACTATTATATATTAAATAGCCATGAGCAGAACACATGAAGACAAAATGCAGTTGTAAGACAGTATCAACTTTAAAAAGTGAAATGTACTCTAATTAGAACCTTTAATCATGCCAGTCAATATTTAACATTAGCAGGAATGTATAACACTAAGCACAGACCAAATGCCAGTTTAAACACATATGTGTGCCATGTTAGGCAATGCTCATCAATATTTAACATTAGCATGAATGTATAAGACTAAGCATGGACCAAATTCCAGTTTAAACACATACGTGTGCCATGTGAGGCAATGCTCATCAATATTTAACATTAGCATGAATGTATAAGACTAAGCACGGACCAAATGCCAGTTTAAACACATACGTGTGCCATGTGAGGAAATGCTCATCAATATTTAACATTAGCATGAATGTATAAGACTAAGCATGGACCAAATTCCAGTTCAAACACGTACGTGTGCCAATTGTGGAAATGCTCATCAATATTTGACATTAGCATGAATGTATAAGACAAAGCATGGACCAAATTCCAGTTTAAACACATATGTGTGCCATGTGAGGCAATGCTCATCAATATTTAACATTAGCATGAATGTATAAGACTAAGCATGGACCAAATGCCTGTTTAAACACATACGTGTGCCCTGTGAGGAAATGCTCATCAATATTTAACATTAGCATGAATGTATAAGACTAAGCACGGACCAAATGCCAGTTTAAACACATACGTGTGCCATGTGAGGAAATGCTCATCAATATTTAACATTAGCATGAATGTATAAGACTAAGCACGGACCAAATGCCAGTTTAAACACATACGTGTGCCATGTGAGGAAATGCTCATTAATATTTAACATTAGCATGAATGTATAACACTAAGCATGAACCAAATTCCAGTTCAAACACGTACGTGTGCCAATTGTGGAAATGCTCATCAATATTTAACATTAGCATGAATGTATGAGACTAAGCACGGACCAAATTCCAGTTTAAACACGTACGTGTGCCATGTGAGGCAATGCTCATCAATATTTAACATTAGCATGAATGTATAAGACTAAGCACGGACCAAATGCCAGTTTAAACACATATGTGTGCCATGTGAGGCAATGCTCATCAATATTTAACATTAGCATGAATGTATAAGACTAAGCATGGACCAAATGCCAGTTTAAACACATACGTGTGCCATGTGAGGCAATGCTCATCAATATTTAACATTAGCATGAATATATAAGACTAAGCACGGACCAAATGCCAGTTTAAACACATACGTGTGCCATGTGAGGAAATGCTCATCAATATTTAACATTAGCATGAATGTATAAGACTAAACATGGACCAAATTCCCGTTTAAACACATACGTGTGCCATGTGAGGAAATGCTCATCAATATTTAACATTAGCATGAATGTATAAGACTAAGCATGGACCAAATTCCCGTTTAAACACATATGTGTGCCCCATGTGAGGAAATGCTCATTAATATTTAACATTAGCATGAATGTATAAGACTAAGCATGGACCAAATTCCAGTTTAAACACATACGTGTGCCAATTGTGGAAATGCTCATCAATATTTAACATTAGCATGAATGTATAAGACTAAGCACGGATCAAATTCCAGTTCAAACACGTACGTGTGCCATGTGTGGAAATGCTCATCAATATTTGACATTAGCATGAATGAATAAGACTAAGCACAGACCAAATTCCAGTTTAAACATGTACGTGTGCCATGTGTGGAAATGCTCATCAATATTTGACATTAGCATGAATGTATAAGACTAAGCACAGACCAAATTCTAGTTTAAACACATACGTGTGCCATGTGAGGAAATGCTCATTAATATTTAACATTAGCATGAATGTATGAGACTAAGCACGGACCAAATTCCAGTTTAAACACGTACGTGTGCCATGTGAGGCAATGCTCATCAATATTTAACATTAGCATGAATGTATAAGACTAAGCACGGACCAAATGCCAGTTTAAACACATATGTGTGCCATGTGAGGCAATGCTCATCAATATTTAACATTAGCATGAATGTATAAGACTAAGCATGGACCAAATTCCAGTTTAAACACATACGTGTGCCATGTGAGGCAATGCTCATCAATATTTAACATTAGCATGAATGTATAAGACTAAGCACGGACCAAATGCCAGTTTAAACACATACGTGTGCCATGTGAGGAAATGCTCATCAATATTTAACATTAGCATGAATGTATAAGACTAAGCATGGACCAAATTCCCGTTTAAACACATACGTGTGCCATGTGAGGAAATGCTCATCAATATTTAACATTAGCATGAATGTATAAGACTAAGCATGGACTAAATTCCCGTTTAAACACATATGTGTGCCCCATGTGAGGAAATGCTCATTAATATTTAACATTAGCATGAATGTATAAGACTAAGCATGGACCAAATTCCAGTTTAAACACATACGTGTGCCAATTGTGGAAATGCTCATCAATATTTAACATTAGCATGAATGTATAAGACTAAGCACGGACCAAATGCCAGTTTAAACACATATGTGTGCCATGTGAGGCAATGCTCATCAATATTTAACATTAGCATGAATGTATAAGACTAAGCACAGACCAAATTCTAGTTTAAACACATACGTGTGCCAATTGTGGAAATGCATATCAATATTTAACATTAGCATGAATGTATAAGACTAAGCACGGACCAAATTCCAGTTTAAACACATATGTGTGCCCCATGTGAGGAAGTGCTCATTACTATTTAACATTAGCATGAATGTATAAGACTAAGCACGGACCAAATTCCAGTTTAAACACATACGTGTGCCAATTGTGGAAATGCTCATCAATATTTAACATTAGCATGAATGTATAAGACTAAGCACGGATCAAATTCCAGTTCAAACACGTACGTGTGCCATGTGTGGAAATGCTCATCAATATTTGACATTAGCATGAATGTATATGACTAAGCACGGACCAAATGCCTGTTCAAACACGTACGTGTGCCATGTGAGGAAATGCTCATCAATATTTAACATTAGCATGAATGTATAAGACTAAGCACAGACCAAATTCCTTTTTAAACACGTATGTGTGCCATGTGAGGAAATGATCATTAATATTTAACATTAGCATGAATGTATAAGACTAAGCATGGACCAAATTCCAGTTTAAACACATACGTGTGCCATGTGGGGAAATGCTCATCAATATTTAACATTAGCATGAATGTATATGACTAAGCACAGATCAAATTCCTTTTTAAACACGTATGTGTGCCATGTGAGGCAATGCTCATCAATATTTAACATTAGCATGAATGTATAAGACTAAGCACAGACCAAATTCTAGTTTAAACACATAAGTGTGCCATGTGAGGCAATGCTCATCAATATTTAACATTAGCATGAATGTATAAGACTAAGCACAGACCAAATTCCTTTTTAAACACGTATGTGTGCCATGTGAGGCAATGCTCATCAATATTTAACATTAGCATGAATGTATAAGACTAAGCACAGACCAAATTCTAGTTTAAACCCATACGTGTGCCAATTGTGGAAATGCTCATCAATATTTAACATTAGCATGAATGTATAAGACTAAGCACGGACCAAATTCCAGTTTAAACACATATGTGTGCCCCATGTGAGGAAATGCTCATTACTATTTAACATTAGCATGAATGTATAAGACTAAGCACGGACCAAATTCCAGTTTAAACACATACGTGTGCCAATTGTGGAAATGCTCATCAATATTTAACATTAGCATGAATGTATAAGACTAAGCACGGATCAAATTCCAGTTCAAACACGTACGTGTGCCATGTGTGGAAATGCTCATCAATATTTGACATTAGCATGAATGTATATGACTAAGCACGGACCAAATGCCTGTTCAAACACGTATGTGTGCCATGTGAGGAAATGCTCATCAATATTTAACATTAGCATGAATGTATAAGACTAAGCACAGACCAAATTCCTTTTTAAACACGTATGTGTGCCATGTGAGGAAATGCTCATTAATATTTAACATTAGCATGAATGTATAAGACTAAGCATGGACCTAATTCCCGTTTAAACACATATGTGTGCCATGTGGGGAAATGCTCATCAATATTTAACATTAGCATGAATGTATAAGACTAAGCATGGACCAAATTCCCGTTTAAACATATGTGTGCCATGTGGGGAAATGCTCATCAATATTTAACATTAGCATGAATGTATAAGACTAAGCATGTACCAAATTCCCGTTTAAACACGTACGTGTGCCATGTGAGGAAATGCTCATCAATATTTAACATTAGCATGAATGTATAAGACTAAGCATGGTCCAAATTCCCGTTTAAACACATATGTGTGCCATGTGGGGAAATGCTCATCAATATTTAACATTAGCATGAATGTATAAGACTAAGCACGGACCAAATTCCCGTTTAAACACGTACGTGTGCCATGTGTGGAAATGCTCATCAATATTTAACATTAGCATGAATGTGTAAGACTAAGCATGGACCAAATTCCCGTTTAAACACATATGTGTGCCATGTGGGGAAATGCTCATCAATATTTAACATTAGCATGAATGTATAAGACTAAGCATGGACCAAATTCAAGTTTAAACACATATGTGTGCCATGTGGGGAAATGCTCATCAATATTTAACATTAGCATGAATGTATAAGACTAAGCACGGACCAAATTCCCGTTTAAACACGTACGTGTGCCATGTGAGGAAATGCTCATCAATATTTAACATTAGCATGAATGTATAAGACTAAGCATGGACCAAATTCCCGTTTAAACACATATGTGTGCCATGTGGGGAAATGCTCATCAATATTTAACATTAGCATGAATGTATAAGACTAAGCACGGACCAAATTCCCGTTTAAACACGTACGTGTGCCATGTGAGGAAATGCTCATCAATATTTAACATTAGCATGAATGTATAAGACTAAGCATGGACCAAATTCCCGTTTAAACACATATGTGTGCCATGTGGGGAAATGCTCATCAATATTTAACATTAGCATGAATGTATAAGACTAAGCATGGACCAAATTCCCGTTTAAACACATATGTGTGCCATGTGGGGAAATGCTCATCAATATTTAACATTAGCATGAATGTATAAGACTAAGCACGGACCAAATTCCCGTTTAAACACGTACGTGTGCCATGTGAGGAAATGCTCATGTATCTCTCTCAGTTTCTGCTGACAGTGACTTGACCACAGAGTCACCGACTTGGTAAACAGGCTCGACAGTTCCTTCCTACAAAAACAGAAAACGATAAGTGACATGAATTCTGTGGTATAACACATCTTGTCTACACAGTCTTGTCACATAAGAAAAAATATATGGAAACATTCTGATTACCAGTACTGCATAAACACACATACACTTAACTGTCATATCAAGATCAAGTCTAAAGAGATGTAACTCATCAAATTATACTACATCTAAAAAAGTTAGTTCCTGATAAAGGATGTGTTGATTCTTACAGATGGCAGGAGGTGTACAGTACTGGTTCTACCCAGGAAAAGTGGGTGACCTGCTTCCACCACAAAAAAAATCGACCGTCATATATAACCATTCGCGTTGAAAATGACGTAAAACACCATACAAACAAACAAAACAAAAAGCTCCCGAGAAACATTGTTAAACTTAAACACTCAATGTGAAAATGACAAAATGAATGACCAGAAGGAGTCAAGGTCAATGACAAAATGAATGGATTCTGACAAACTGAATGGCCAGAAGGATTCTGACAAAATGAATGGCCAGAAGGATTCTTACAAAATGAATGGCCAGAACGATTCTGACCAAATGAATGGCCAGAAGGATTTTTACAAAATGAATGGCCAGAGGGATTCTGGTACCAAGATGTTTGTTTACAATTTTTTGCTGTGAAACCGATCAAAAAGTCACATGGTATTGCCACCATGTTTGGACTGTTAATACTGGATTCACTATATACGAGTATAATACAAGTTTGATTGATCTAGGCATGCAGTTCTTGAAAAACGGACCTAAATGAAGAAAAACAACAACATGAAATTAACAAATTTGATGACCTGTAAGATTTAGGGTTAATGTCAAATATAGAACTGCTCTATTTATTGAGCTGTAATGCCCAATTCACAACTTTGCTCAATCCGATTTATGTTATCTAGTACATATTGTTCCCAAGAAACGAAGCTAAACACACAATATTATCGCTTGGCTATTCCGTAGTAACTAATGAAACTAACCCGCCAAATAACGACAAAATTACTCTACAAAACTGTTTATCAAAACTCTATCTTGGGGTTCAGGTCATATAATAATGTATATGTGCCGATTAAAAGTAGTTTTTCCTTGGGCTTTTAAAATACCCAGGACTGAATATGCGTTAAATGAATTATGAGTTGGTAACTCTTAATTTGACACTCCATTTCTGAGGTTTGGCAATTTATGTTGTGTCTATAGACTTTGGATTCTCAAAATATGTATAAGAAGTTAAAAAAAGTTATATATATAGTGAAATGGAGTGCTTATCTTGTGAAATGTGGCTGTTGTTGGCAGGATAGCTACTTTAATGTTGGTGTCGGATACTAACCTGTCAAATTTGTGCAGCTGTTCTTCATGGAATGGTAAACTCTTGCCACGTTTTTTTCGTACATCAATTTTTTCTTTTATATCTTTTGCTTGTTCTAGAAGTCGTGCAATCTTCTTCTGACTGTGAAAGAATACTTTGTATAGAATATATGAGATGGTTACCAGACTGTTAACAAGAATAGAAACAATGGTTGCAATTTTGGATGAAACATGGATGAAATGTAGACTTTTAAATTTACACTAGTTTATTACTCTTTACAAACTTTTAAATAAACCAATTTATCACATAACTTATTAAATGGGAGTGGAACAGCATCATTCTATATTTTCAATATACAATATAACTATGCAAATAAGCCTAGTATGCGCTGTCAAAAAAAATCGATAATGGCTATGATCTAATTCCCATGGTTTATGTCAGTTTCGCGTGTTAAAGCGACAGGCAAAATGCAATAAAAGTCGATATGTGAGTTATTTGATAAATAGAATCTAACATTCATTCTCATTCATTATTGAATTTATTAAACTCGATAGCAAAAATGATATAATGCTCGGCAACTAACCATCTATTTCCATCTGTGCATCCATTGTAGTATAGACTGCCCCCGTCGTCCGTCTGTATGCCTTGTATGACCTTCATATACCCACTACAGTTGGTGATCTTGTACTTCAGCTTAAATATAAATAGTTAAACTGGCTTTAGGGGGCACATGTATATAGTAAAAGCCAATTTTGTGTTCCATATAATCCTAATTGAGTACAAAGGAAACATATATTAAACACATCATATGTTTAATTTCTGCCTTAACTGCGATGATTCAGACTGTGTCCAGTATTAGTTTACATAATTACCACATTAAATCACCCAATGTCCACAGGTATGAACCGAAACAAATAATTGGAAACTTGCTCCGGTAAGCAGTTTGTAACCTTTTGAATCTCTTTTGACATCCATAATACCTGTGCTATAAAGAAACCATTTGGCCCTGCATGTGCCCTGTTTTATGCTCAGCATAGGGTTCATGGGATACAAAGTTAAAATATGAGGCATTGAAACTATTTATATGACACAGTTAGCAAGTTCAATTCTATTCTGTTAATTGGACAAACAGGACAGTGCGTTATACCCCACGTTATGCGACTTCCAAAAACTTTGTCAACTGTTTAATTTTTTTTTTTTAATAAGCATATTATGCTCTAAGAGAGCAATTGCTTTCAAACTTGCATTCTCTTCTGCTTTTAGTATGATGTTGTTTGTTCAGTGAACATGACAGCCAGGCATGGGAGTTTAAACAGATCCATAAAAATTATCATAAATGTTAGAGGCGTAACGTATTGTTTTAAATTATTATGTAAATAGTGCTGGAAGACTTCCTTGGAGATCATTTTTTAGCCCCGAGAGGCAATAAATATTTTAAAAGTTTTGACTATTCTTAATCATGGCAGCCGTCTTTTGTCTGAACTTAAATGGTTAAAGAATTTTGCACATACATCCTGCATGGTCACCCCATCAGCCGGTGTGAGGCATTGCAAGCCGCCAGCGGCCATGATCGCTTGGTGTATATATCGCAGATCCTTCACCCGGTCTCGATACAAATCAACCTCGGTCTGGAGACGGTTAATCAAGATTTCCTTCCAGCGCCTGTCAATACCATAAGCATTTACAGTCAAATTTATTTCAATTTGCTCCATTTTGATTTGTTATCTTGTCAGGTCATTCAGTACAATTTAAGTAAGCTTTAGTATTCATAGCAGACACTGAGAATTCACAAAATAAAACATCTTTAATAATAACATATAATGTTGTTAACAATGATACAGAACATCGTAAACAGTGAATTATCATGTATTACACCACTGTTAAAATGAAAGTTCTGTTGTAAACAAGCCTGTAATGTCAGTGGAATTATTTTGAATAATTCGAGGACAGTGATATACAGTACAGCTCACGCGAAACCCACACTTTACTCGATTCGCCGAGTTTGGTCGTATCGAGTTCCACGCATATCTATGCCGAGTCAGTGTTTTTACTCGGCGAAATCACGCGGCGAATGTACGCCATTGTCAAGTCACTCACACTCTGAGTTCCTCCTCGTAGTATCCAATTAACCATGAGTGCACACCAGTCTGGTGATTTATTATTGGGAAAAAATCTGAATTTTCTGACAACTTTTCAACTTGTCCGATATCGCACTTGAAAAAACAATGAGACACAGAGTGCATCTTTTATGTGCAAAGTTGACACGACTGATAAATACAATGAATGTTGTCCGAAAGTCATAGTTTTCCTACAAACATAAATACTCATAATCCTTGGCCATATACATGTATGTATCTTTTAACATGGTGACATTAATAACGGGTTTATGACCCGGAATTCTATACCATTTTTTCTGATTATTTCTGACTTCTTAAAGAACCTATCGATGTAATAATAAACAGCAGAATAGTAAAATTTGTTACAAAGAACGACTAATTAAAAACATAATTATAATTTCCATTCTAATATAGCCTAGTTATATTGAACAATATATCACTGTAATTTTTGCAACGTTAGGAGAATAAGCATTGCGCATTCCGCATTGTAACGTATGCAACGTTAGGAGAGCAAGCAAAGCAGTGCGAAAGATTTCAGATGTGTGCGTTATTTTCACATTTTAAGGGTATTAGAATAGAAATAGAACATCGTTTACAGTGAATTATCTATAATATATCACAGTTTGTTGTTCGGGCTCGTGAAATTATTGTTTACAATTGAACTCCAAACCGTGATATATTAAACGATAATTCACAGTAAACGATGTTCTATTTCTTAAGTATAATAATTACTAATTGAATGTTATGTTCAGTCGTCGCGAAGCCGGTAATATGAACCGCCATATAACTGTTGTGACACAGTATACATAATCCGGGCATTCAAATTTTCCCACATCCGCTTTTCCAAAACAAAACAAGACTTCTGCTTCGATTTTTTCTGAAGTTATTGAATAATTATGCATTAAAATGACTGCAATTCGAAAAAGTTGCACCTTTTACCTGTGCAGTTTCAACTCGACGAACTCCGAGTTTGTTTACGCGGAGTATTTTGGCATACTTTCGTGGCGTAAGTACGCCGAGAAGCTTTTCCGACTCAGCGTAGTTTTATCATCGAAACCCCGCGTAATTACGCGATTTGTAAATTCCTCACTCGGCGTGAAAGTGTAAAGTGTGGGTTTCGCGTGAGCTGTACTGTAATACACAATAAATCATTGTTAACAAGGTTCTATTCATATTCTAATACTTCACAAATACTAACATTATTACAGAAACAGCTACTAACTTCTCCAAAAGTACTGATCTTATCTACAAACTGTCAATGAAATCAACATGAAATACTGCATTGTAGCCTGTACCAATTTGTAGGGTATTTCCAAACAAAGATGAAAGGTCAATTTAAATTGTTATTGTAAGTCAAGTACACTGATATGTGCCTGTTTAATACTGAATTAATTCAACGAGTTGGATAGAATTTAATGTGAGGCTGTGACAAGCATCGTATCAATGTTATCCAATGAGTTTATTATTTATACATGTAGTTATAGTGTCAATGATAAAATCTTACTTCTACCTGTTATCAATCTCACGAGCTATACTGTCACTTAATATGTTCTATTTAAAGTAATAGTGTCAACTTACTCTGTTCTATTTAAAATAATAGTGTCATCTTACTCTGTTCTATTTATAGTTAAAGTGCCAATTTACTCTGTTTTATGTATAGGTTTAGTGTCAACTTACTCTGTTCTATTTATAGTTATAGTGTCAACTTACGCTTTTCTATTTATAGTTATCACGCCAACTTACTCTGTTCTATTTATAGCTATAGTGCAAACTTACTCTGTTCTATTTATAGTTATCACGCCTACTTGCTCTATTCTATTTATAATGTCAACTTACTCCGTTCTATTTAGAGGACTGGCCTGGCGCAGTCGTTAGTGCGGCGGATTTGTAACAGGAGGCCCCGGTTCAATCCTCCGTTGTGCCACTGAGTTTCCGGGCGGTTCTGTGTATCGGTCTATCCTCCGAGCACGTTAAATTACCGTAGGAATCTATTTGATAATAAGGGCAGGGCACGGTTCCCGGATTCCTATTTATCCTTCCCTCTCTGGGGCGGCTCTAAATAACCTATACTGTGTTGATGAGCCGTTAAACAACATTAAATTCAATTCTATTTATAGTTATAGTGCCAACTTACTCTGTTCTATTTATAGCTATAGTGCTATGCAACTTACTCTGTTTTATTTATAGTTATAAGTTATAGTGTCAACTTAATCTCTTCTATTTATAGTTATAGTGTCAACTTACTCTGTTCTATTTATAGTTATAGTGTCAACTTAATCTCTTCTACTGATAGTTATAGTTTCAACTTACTCTGTTCTATCTGTAGTTATAGTGCAACCTTACTCTGTTCTATTTATAGTGTTAACTTACTTTGTTTCATTTTTAGTTATAGTGCCAACTTACTTTGTTCTATTTATAATTATAGTGCCAACTTACCCCGTACTATTTATAGCTATAGTGGTAACTTACTCTGTTTTATTTATAGTTATAAGTTATGGTGTCAACTTAATCTCTTCTATTTATAGTTATAGTGTCAACTTACCCTGTTCTATTTATAGTTATAGTGTCAACTTAATCTCTTCTACTGATAGTTATAGTTTCAACTTACTCTGTTCTATCTGTAGTTATAGTGCAACCTTACTCTGTTCTATTTATAGTGTTAACTTACTTTGTTTCATTTTTAGTTATAGTGCCAACTTACTTTGTTCTATTTATAATTATAGTGCCAACTTACCCCATACTATGTATAGCTATAGTGGCAACTTACTCTGTTTTATTTATAGTTATAAGTTATGGTGTCAACTTAATCTCTTCTATTTATAGTTATAGTGTCAACTTACCCTGTTCTATTTATAGTTACAGTGCCAACTTACTGTTCTATTTTTAATGTCAACTTACTCTGTTCTATTTATAGTTATAATGCCAACTTACTCTGTTCTATTTATATTTATAGTGCCAACTTACTCTGTTCTATTTACAGCTATAGTGCCAACTTACTCTGTTCTATTTATAGCTATAGTGACAACTTAATCTGTTCTATTTATACTTATAGAGCCAACTTTCTCTGTTCTATTTATAGTTACAGTGCCAACTTACTCTGCTCTATTTATACTTATAGTGTCAACTTACTCTGTTCTATTTATACTTATAGTGCCAACTTACTTTGTTCTATTTATAGCTATAGTGCAAACGTACTCTGTTCCATTTATAGTTATAGTGCCAACTTAATCTCTTCTATTTATAGTTATAGTGTCAACTTAGTGTTCTATTTATACTGAAAGTGCCAAATTACTCTGTTCTATTTATAGTTATAGTGCCAACTTAATCTCTTCTATTTATAGTTATAGTGCCAACATACTCTCTGTTCTGTGTATAGTTATACTGCCAACTTACTCTGTTCTAGTTATAGTTATAGTGCCAACTTACTCTGTTCTATTTACAGTTAGAGTGCCAACTTACTCTGTTCTATTTATAGTTATAGTGCCAACTTACTCCATTCTATTTATAGTTAAAGTGCCAACTTACTCTGTTCTATTTATAGTTAGAGTGCCAACTTACTCTGTTCTAGTTATAGTCTTCTCAAACAACTCTTGGGTAAGACATCCATGTTCGATAAGCTGTTGTATGTACGCTATTGTGTCACAGACCGATCTCGCAGCACGACTGTCTTCATCCATACGGTGCAACGCTTCTGAGAATTTTGGGGCACTTTCTGTGGCACATGAAGTGAATTGTGGTTTTATTTTCATAACTTATTAGGCTATTTTAGCCACACATAGAGACATGAATCAATGGACCACCCTACTCGTATTAACTTGTACAATCTTCTGGATCTTTATCATGTATAATAGATTAATAATTATATGGGAACACTCAGCAGACACAGCAGTTGGTTTAAAGGGGCACATAGAAACCACCTAAATACTTATCAAACAAGCCAAACATTTGCACATTTCCTTAACAACAACATACAGTTATTTGAAATCCAATTGTTTAAATGAATTTAAAAGACTTTTTAAAAAACTTATTATTTAAGTTTAAAAGAAATTCACTTTAAACGCCTCGAAAATATTTTTGTTTTGTTTATAATGAAACTGAGGATTCATTTAATTAAACAGTATAGTATGTTTAAATAAAGTTTTTTTTAACTGTTTACAACAATTGATGATTTAATTATTAGAGAAAGTTATATCCTTTTCATAAATTTTAAAGAAAACAATGAACTTGAAGCTCTACTGATAGGGTTTGACAGCTAGATCAGCATTCCTGTGAAGTTTCATGAAAATCTGTCAAGTAGTTTCAGAGAAGAAGTCGCTACAAGTTTTTACTATATAACTCTATGTTAACAAAGATGGCTGTTGGCAGCCATGTTTAATGTCAAATCAAAATAATTGCTGATCTTTTTAGAAAAAGTCCCATATCAATATCACTTATAGCTTTCAAGAAGTAGTTACTATAAAAAAAATAATTTAAAAATCTATTTTTTTAGCCATGGCGGCCATCTTGAATTTTCGTCCGACCTGAAATTTTTCTAGGATCAACTAGACATCAAGAGCAACATTTCTGTAAAGTTTCATGAACCTTCAAGTAGTCTCAGAGGAGTAGTTGCCACAAGTTTTTTCTATATAACTCTATGTAAACAAAGATGGCCGCTGGTAGCCATGTTTGACATCCAAATCAAAATGAACTTCGGTTAGGACCAACTATACATCCTGGCAGTCATTTTGGTAAAGGTTCCAAATCAATATCACTTTTTTTTTTGAGTAGTAGTCACCACAAAATCGCATTTTTAAAATCTATCTTTAACCGTTGTGATCATCTTGAAATTCCGGTCGACCTGAATTTTTGCTAGGATCAACTAGACATCAAGAGCAACAATCCCATGAAGTTTCATGAAAATCTGTCAACTAGTTTTAGAGTAGTCGCCACAAAAAAAAAAGTTTACAGACGGACGGATGGACGACGCACCACAGCATAAGCTCTGCTGATCTTTGATCAGTAGAGCTAAAAAAACTAGTTACCTTGTATTGGTTCAGTGTACCAGAATCTGCTCTCGTCTGGCATGGTACACTGCTGTACCCCCGTGGATCTGATCATGACGAGCGGTGTGTAAATACTCATCTTGGGGTATGTACTGACTGGGTCCGACTCCTTCACAATGTCTCGTAGGAAACACTCCTCATAGTTTATCAGCTGGTCCCTCGGTGGAATATTGGTCTCAATGTATATGCCCTGCTGAACATCGTCATACCTGAAATAATATGAGGTATAAGAGCCACAAGGCTGTATATATGAGGTATAAGAGCCAAAAGGCTGTATATATGAGGTATAAGAGCCACAAGGCTGTATATATGAGGTATAAGAGCCACAAGGCTGTATATATATGAGGTATAAGAGCCACAAGGCTGTATATATGAGGTATAAGAGCCACAAGGCTGTATATATATGAGGTATAAGAGCCACAAGGCTGTATATATGAGGTATAAGAGCCACAAGGCTGTATATATATGAGGTATAAGAGCCACAAGGCTGTATATATGAGGTATAAGAGCCACAAGGCTGTATATATGAGGTATAAGAGCCACAAGGCTGTATATATGAGGTATAAGAGCCATGAGTCTGTATATATGAGGTATAACACAAAATTATTTATTTATGTCCTGTGGCAGCTTTATTTGTTACTTCCATAATGAAGAGCAAATTTTATAGTGTAAAAAATATTAATTTTCAAAGGCTACTTATTTTAACTGATATTCTGAATAATAAAAAACACATACAAAATATTATAAAAAATCTTCAACTCATTTAGAACTATGCATATATTTGTTAAAGTAGCAGCTCTTAAAGATTCTGACCCCATAAATTAACAAGAGGGACAGGATGGCCCTACATCGCTCACCTGGTTATCTTCTGAAATATAAAACTGGAGGTACAAAATTGGCTTAATAAGTAAATGAAAGGGGTTTAAGTCCCATTAACACATCATATGATGGATGGCAACTTAACGTTTAAGCTTTTATTTAACAAAGGAAAATACAATATAGCATTTTTCAATAAATCAAGAGCCATAACTCTGTCATTACTAACAAGATCTAGCTGGTTTTCGAACTTGGTGTCCAAGATTTCATTGATATACAGCGATTTGCATCAACTAGACATCATACTGACGCTTCCTGCCAAATTTCTTAGAAATCCAACAAGCCGTTTAGGAGGCGTAGCTCCAACAAGAAATTTTAAAGTAAAAATGTCAAAGGGCCATAACCCCGTCAAAAATCATCGAACCGGAACAAAAGCGCGTTATGCACAACTAGACTAGTTAAAAAAAAATAAAAAAATAACAATTATAATAATTAAAAACAAAAGAAAAAAAAGAAGACCTGTGTGAGTTTGATTCAGATTGGTCAAGAAATGTGGCCTGTATCGTGTTAACAACATATAAAACTGCATTTTTTTGCTAATTCATGGGTCGTAACTCTGGTGTTACTGGTCCGATCTAGCCCATTATTGAACTTGTCAAATATCTTAAGGTCATATACAATCTGTGCAAGTTTGGTTAAGACTGCTCAAGAAATGTGGCCTCTATCATGTAAACAAGATGAAAAACTGCATTTTTTGCTATTACAGGGGCCATAACTCTGGTGTTATTGGTCTGTTCTGGCCCATTATCAAACTTGTCCGAGATCTTATGGTCATATACAATATGTGCAAGTTTGGTTAAGATTCTCGAGTAATGTGACCTCTATCATATAAACAAGCTAAATATTGATGACAGACGATGGACAACAGATGAAGGGTGGTCACAATAGCTCACCTTTGAGCACTCCTTTGAGCACTTCTCAGGTGAGCTAAAGATTATGACACTCTACTATTAAAGAAAACCTGTCAAGATAAATGATTACCCATTAAACTGCTCTAATTACGGTTTTTAATGCCAAACGACAGCAGCCCAGTACAAATGTATACACTTACGCACAGTCTGTTTGCAGATACAGTCTGAAATGTTTTGCCGATGTTGTAGAAAATATGTACACAACACGTCTGCTCAAAATATCATCTGCAGCTTGGAAGAAAGTTTCAAAGGTCATTGCCTTCATTGGGTCACCTTCCATAAGGCGGGACAGTATATCTGTCAAGGCCTCTCTTAACCATCTGTAGATAGAAAAAGATGACTTAAAATACAAAACAAGTAGGTAAGATGAAATAATTATACAATTCCTGTGTTACACAACAGCATATAGCTAATATATACAGGTCAAACATATGCCTATCTCTCATAGAAATCAAAATGATCCTCAAGTATCCTGTTTTCGAGGTACCTGTAATCTTGAGGTACATGTAATCTCGAGGTACCTGTTAACTCCAATTTCGAGGTACCTGTTAACTCGAGGTACCTGTAATCTCGAGGTAAATTTTATTTTGTGTAGTTTTCCAAGACTATGAAGCACAATGACAGACGATCAATCGGTGTTTACAGTCAAAAGGTTGATTAGCTATAACAAAATAAAATTCAGAATAAAGTTATTATTTATTGAATCATACCTACCTATTTTATAAATTGCTCACTAAGTCAACTTTTCAACCTCTGTTTAAAATGTTATAAATCAAGTTATAATCGTCCTACTGAAAGTGTATTATGTTACTAAAAATAGAACTGTCAGTGCTCGCTGAAGAGCTTGTTCAGAAAAATCTATGGAAGTCAATTTGGGTCATATAAGTTACCTAAAATTAGTTGAAATACCAAATAAAAACGAATAAATATTGTTTAAAAACATCACTGAATGTAAAAAATAACCAATGGAATCTAGGTTAGGTCTTCATTTTTTTGTACACCATCATATAATTCATATTTTTTAGACGAAAATAACTATTTCTTGGTAAATATTGCCTGGATTGTTCTTATTTAATATACATGTATATACGTTTGTGTGAGAAATATTTATAGAATGCCATATTTTGACATCAAACATTTGATTCACCCTGTACAGAAAACATTTTCGTTTTGTCACACACAAAAATAGTGACGAGACAGTATAATTATATTTGTGTTCCATATTAGACACCTTCTTGGGAAAAATATGGTTGTGACATTATTAGCCTCTTTTTCAAAACTACTTTGAGTACTGGAGTCATTTGTTTAACTAATCTAATTTTGACTGCCACATTACATTTTGAACTTTTGAAATTAAAAATATGTGTGAGACAGGTAAGACACGTGTTTGTGTTCATTTTGTATCGGCGATCGCTTAGACATGCACATGCAGACACACACCCACCAGAAATAATATTACAAATGGGTACAGACCTTAACCTAAACACACACTTGGTGGGAAAGTCAATTTTAAAACAAGAAGCCCAAGAGGACCTGTGGATGCTCTACTGGCTAACATGGCTCTTATAACATCAATGAAGCGAGAGACGGCCATTTACGTTTTTTTGGGCAAAATACAGCTTTTTAACTAAATCAAGAGCCATAACTCCTCTGTTACTTGTCCGACTGGTCCAACATAGAGCTAAAAAAATAAAATAAAAAGATTTAAAAATAAGTAAATAAATAAAAACAAGAGGTCAATGACCTTGAAGCTCTACTGATTGATTTTGATTTCAGGAAGTTGTCGCTACAAACTTGTTTTTTGAAATTTATTTTTAGCAGTGGCGGCCATCTTGAATTTCTGGCCGACCTGACATTTTGCTAGGATCAATTAGACATCAAGAGCAACATTCATGAGAAGTTTCATGAAAATCCGTCAAGTAGTTTCAGAGGAGTAGTCGCTACAAGTTTTCATTATATAACTCTATGTAAACAAAGATGGCCGCTGACAGCCATGTTTAACATTGAATCAAAACGATTTTTGACAAGGACCAACATCATGTCATGCTGAACATTTTAGAAAAAGTCCCATATCAATATCACTTATAGTTTTCAAGACGTAGTCGCTACAAACTTGTTTTTTTAAACATATATTTTTAGCTTTGGCAGCCATCTTGGATTTCACATCAACATAAATTTTTGCTAGGATCAACTAGACTTCATGGGTATCATTTCTGTATAGTTTCATTAAATTCCATCCAGTAGTTTCAGAGGAGAAGTCGCTACAAAAAAAATTACGGACGGACGGGTGACGGACACCGCACCAGGGCATAAGCTCTGCTGATCTTTGATCAGTAGTCTAAAAATGCGTTACTACATATGAGACTGACCTTGACATACGACAAGTGGAGGGTAACTCTTTTGTCCAACTTATCTCCCCGCCCATTGTTCTCTGTTCTCCAGCTATCACCCCAAACTGCTTCTTGGCAATCATCTGGAACCTGTGGCAGTGGTAATATGCATATATAAGCAAACAAGATATAGTTTCCTTATCTGGGCTATCATAGTGCAAATTCAAATACATAAACAAACAAGATATAGTGGCCTTAGTAATTGAACAGTCTTTTTGTGGTTTATGGAACTCTAGTTAATTTGGGTTTTATGGCGCACCAGCACAAAAAGGTTATGGCACCAACAGGAATAAACATTCCAGACCCATCCTCGATTTATGTTGAAATAAATATATATAGAATGGGCCTAGAACCCTCTCGCCTGCAAAAATGCAGAGTTTCTGCAAATTCTGTTGCAGACACTCCATGTTTCGCCGGAGCCATCATTATTGTTTTTTGCCACCTCTCAAAAAGCACATGAAACAATACAGGGATGATGATGAAGACCTTTAATGAACATGGCAAAAATGACAATATAACCCTCTGTTTGGATGAGCAGTGGTTCTATTATTGCCCGGGAACCACACAGGTACAAATATAATATAATCTATTCACCTATGTCTTCTTGTGGTTCATGTAACACAACAAATATAATATAATTTATTCACCCCTGTCATTTTGAGGGTCATGCACATACAAAGATGTCAGATAGAGTATGTACTTGTAACGGGATATTACATGCACATTTTTCCTAAAAAAATAAGTTCAAACAATGTGGGACTGAAAACATTAAGAATTAATTCATAGAAAGAAGATACAGGATAAACAATAATAACATAGCATTTCAAGTTCATGAACAAATATATATATATATATTTTTTCTTACATGAGACTTCTATCACTGCGTCCATTGTACGGCTGGAAAGGTACCCTTCCCGTGGCGGTATGGTATAAGGTTGCTCCTAGACTCCACAGATCTGCTGCAGCATCAAACTGACGGGTTATTCCCTGATCAATAAACGCAGCACGGAATATGTCAGGATGCTGAAAAATATTGCGTGTGATTTAGTATTATGGCAATTATGAGGGAACACAGTATTATGCAATTATAATGAGGGAACACAATATTTGGCAATAATAATATCATTTTGATGGTAGACAACATTATGGCAATTATAATCAGACAATATTATGGCAATTATAATCAGACAGAATATTATGGCAATTATGAGGGAACACAGTATTATGGAAATTATGGGGGAATACGGTGAGATGGCAATTATGAGGGAATACACTATTATGGAAATTATAATATAAGGGTACACACTATTATGACAAATACAATATAAGGGAACATACTATTATGGTAATTATAATATGAGGGAACACTATGGGAATTAAAATGAGGGAACACACTTTTATGTCAAATATGAGGGAACACATCATTATGGCAAGTATGAGAGAACACATTATTATGACAATTATAATGAGAGAACACCCTATTACTACAATTATAATATGAGGGAACACAATACTTTTATAACACACTTGTATGGCAAATACAATATAAGGCTACACAATATTATGGCAATTAAAATGAGTTAACACAGTAATATGGCAATTAAAATATGAGTTAATACAGTATTATGGCAAATACAATATGAGAGAACTATTATGGGAATTATTAATAACAGGGAGTAAGTTGAGAACTTTTATATTTCTTGGTGAAAGATTAGGTACCTTTGAAGAAAGAAAATGTATTATAACGCATATTTTTAAATTTGCTCGGAAAAAAAACAACAGCATTGAAAGAAATTAACAAGTAATCCTGTGTGAACTTATGGCATGTACACATATTGAAAGTGGTAATTTGTCATAAGTGTAGCCTTCTCACAAGTAAACATTAAGAAACAGATACAGACAAATTATCATTATCAGAAATTATATCCACTCAATGGGAAGCATGTTTTGTTATTTATCTCTTTCTCATCTGTTCACTTGCTAATCCACCACATGTTTCCCCTCTCATGAAAAAAATCCTGAGTTGGGAAACCACCCTTGAAATAATGTACACACATTTACTTTACAAAACGCAAGAATACGTAGATATTGATATATTTGACCTTTGCCTTGCAACTTTCTTATTTTGTAACTGAAACAAATGATCCCCATCGTAATACTGGATACTTGTTATACCATTATAGTAACTCTGATTATATGTTAATGCTGTCGATTAGCCTCGGCCAGCTAGACTGTATCATGCATATGACTTACTTGCAGATATCAGTCTGGGTAGATTAGGCCAATTAAAGTGCACACAAGCGACTAGCATAACTTATTCGAGCGTTTTCTCACGCGCATAATGTCGACGTTTGCGTGACGTCATGTTGTAAATAAACGTACAACGTCAATTGTTGAAGCACCAGTTAAACTTTTTAACATCACTTGCTGCTTCTCATAAGTTAAAAATAAGAAATTAAAATTAAATTAACTTGAGATTATGTTTTTTGTAAGTCTCGTAGAATCTCTCAAAATCTCGCCAAAATTGTCCCAAAAGTGAGAGCGATTTCAAACAACCTATTTAACCCAGGCCCCGGTTCTGGATCCGTGTAGCATAGCGTAACAAAGAAATCAGAAGCGGGCCAAGTGACCGAGGCTAGCTGCCGATGTGCTCACCAAGTACTCCTCTGTCCCGACCAATGACTGGAAGGCCTCCGTCTCCAGCACTGGTTTGGCCGTGCCAAAATCCGACAACTTGTAGATGTAACTGTAAATAACAGAAAATCATATCACAGAATGCAATGTATAACAAGATAGGACTGGTGGTCTCTTAATACTGGTTAATTATAACAGAATTAGTATTTCTGAAATTAAAGGGGACACCAGGCATTTCTAGGGGTCAAACTTAAAACCGATATGACATTTTTATCAGAATAGAATATTTTCTTGTCGTAATATTCATAACAAGGTGGACATGACAATGAACAAACAGGAAATCAAATCATATGATAGCAATTAACTTATGGATTACATAATTATAAGTAAAAACATCATGAATCTTTTTTTTTAATTCTACATGTTTTTATAAAAAGCCTGATAAAACAGTGGCCTTTACTACAGATGATCACTTTAAATATTATTAACCCTAAGCATGACTATAATAGTCTTTGCGCCTGTTGTAAACCCAGATCAGCCTGCGAGTAACTTGCAGGCTGATCAGGGTTTACAATGTCCAGCTGCTGATCAGTCATTTCACCAAAACACCCCTTTGTCACATAAATGGAATGGTCTAAATTCAGTCCATTATATATATGTAGGGAGCTAAGGGTTAATACAGTTCATTGTCGACGTACCTTCCATCCTCGTCTTGTGCCAGTAGTATATTGCCAGGTTTGATGTCACGGTGAAGAAAACCGCGTTCCCGCAGATGCTTCATGCCTTCCACTGTACAACAACATACAAGATAAAAGGTGGGTAAATAATGCAAATTTTATATAATCTTTTCGCATCTGTGCAAACAAACTAATAACATGGGGCCTGTTTTACGAAAATTCTTAGGACAGTTTTGATCGTAAATCAAATTATTAAATTTATGTATTGCTATATCTAAAGTTAAACAAATAAAAACTCTTTTTTTAAACTATCTAATATATATATTGTTCAAGAAATATTTCCACCCTTCATTGTTTGCTTTAAATGCTTCTAAGAAAAATGGTGGAATGTTTTTTATCTCAACTTACAATAAAATTATCTTAAGTTGTTTCATAAAACAGGGCCAAGGTAAACATGTATACTACATAAGGCTGCAAATATGCAGTGCTTATCAATATAGGGTAACTCGCCCTTAAGTCGGACTTGCCCCTGACTCTGACAGTTATTGATGGTTGAATATCTTTCTCAACTGGAAATGGTCAATAACTGTTACTATGGAAGGGAGGCAATCCAATGATTTCTTTCATTCAAAACAACAAGAATTACCCCCAATCTATTGATTTCTCCAGTTACCTTTATAGTCCGACTCAAGGGCAATTACATGTTCGACTTTGGGGCATGTCTCAATATATCTGCCCTGAAGACGAACACTGAAGTCAGGAGTCAATACCCGAACATTTTACACAAGAAGACATCTAAAATATGTAATTTATGTAAGGAAATTTATATACATACATGAAGAAAAATAAGGACAATTTCTTTATTTGAGCTTATGGCAACATCGAAGCAATTTTATGACCCACTACTGAAGTTGCAAAAAATGTCCGACTCAAGGGAGAATTTTGGTGAGTGCGAAAAGTGACGTAATTCCAGCAAAAACGCTGGTTACCGCTAAACAGTTGACATTGAATGATACATTAAACACTGAGGAAGCAACCAGATGGTTTCAGCAAGCAGGAGCATGAACATAAATAGACAGAGGTGCCGAGAACCAATAACCTGTCCGACTCAGGGGCTAGTTACCCTTATCATCTAAATTAGCCTGGAAAAAGTGTAACCGTCTTCTTAACTGCCATTTTGAATCATAGGATGTGGGTATTACAATCCTCTACTGGTAAATACTGGAGCTCATTCGTGCCTGTTTAATATCGAATATATTAAATGAGTTGGATAAAATTATATGCCTGTATCTCCTGCAAAACAGAGATAAGTACAAAATATTGACACCCTTATTCAGATACAACAGTACCCATACATATTGTAATTTATCAGTCATTAATCAAATTAAATTTAGATCTAAAAAGTACTGTAAAAATATTGTTTATATACATATATATAACTGAAGGCAGACATTTTTGTTCTTACCCGTATGTTTGAAGAATCGGATGAACTCATCCTCGGTCAATCCATGTCTGTTTTCCGGTTCACACAAAACATTGTACAAACTTTTGTCACAATACTCCATGACAGCCACAACACGGCCTGTTTGTATCTAAATATAACATTGAATGTATCCTTAAAATGTAACCCAATATGTGGCTATAATGCCTAAATATATATACATAAAAAATCATCAATAAACAATGTAATTTAACTTGTATAGATTAAGTTATTAAGTTGTGAGATCATATTAATGTTTTCCCTCCACCAAAAAAGATTCGTAAACTGCCAAGTCAGATAATTATTCTGACATGTTTGACTGTCATATTGCTGATTTGATCCCTGACAAGTCTGTTACAACCCAGCTGACATATGTTGGCCTGTCATGTTGCTGATTTGATCGCCGACAAGTATGTTACAAATTATTCTGGCATGTTTGCCAGTCATATTGCTGATTTGATCCCCGACAAGTCTGTTACAACTTATTCTGACATATGTTTGCCTGTCATGTTGCTGATTTGATCGCCGACAAGTATGTTACAAATTATTCTGACATATTTGCCTGTCAAGTTGCTGATTTGATCCCCGACAAGTCAGTTACAACTTATTCTGACATATGTTTGCCTGTCATGTTGCTGATTTGATCCCCGACAAGTATGTTACAAATTATTCTGACATGTTTGCCAGTCATATTGCTGATTTGATCCCCGACAAGTCTGTTACAACTTATTCTGACATATGTTTGCCTGTCATGCTGCTGATTTGATCCCCGACAAGTCTGCTACAACTTATTCTGACATGTTTGCCTGTCATGTTGCTGATTTGATCCCTGACAAGTATGTTACAAATTATTCTGACATGTTTGCCTGTCATGTTGCTGATTTGATCTCTTTTACAACTTATTCTGACAAGTTTGCCTGTCATGTTGCTGATTTGATCCCCGACAAGTATGTTACAACTTATTCTGACATATGTTTGTTTGCCTGTTATGTTTTTGATTTGATCCCTGACAAGTACATTACAAATTATTCTGACATGTCATGTGTATGATTTGATCCTGATGAGTCTGTGATAACTTATTCTGACGTATGTTTGACTGTCATGTTCTGATTTTATCCCCGACAAGTATGTTACAAATTATTCTGACATGTTTGCCTGTCATGTTGCTGTTTTGATCCCTGACAAGTATATTACAAATTATTCTGACATGTTTGCCTGTCATGTTGCTGATTTGATCTCTGACAAGTCTGTTACAACTTATTCTGACATATGTTTGCCTGTCATGTTGCTGATTTGATCCCCGACAAGTGTGTTACAACTTATTCTGACAAATTTGCCTGTCATGTTGCTAATTTGATCCCCAACAAATCTGTTACAACTTATTCTGACATGTTTGCCTGTCATGTTGCAGATTTGATCCCAGACAAGTCTGTTACAACTTATTCTGACATATGTTTGCCTGTCATGTTGCTGATTTGATCCCCAACAAGACTGTTACAACTTATTCTGACATGTTTGCCTGTCATGTTGCTGATTTGATCCCCGACAAGTCAGTTACAACTTATTCTGACAGATGTTTGCCTGTCATGTTGCTGATTTGATCCCCAACAAGTCAGTTACAAATTATTCTGGCATGTTTGCCTGTCATGTTGCTGATTTGATCCCCGAAACGTTTGTTACAACTTATTCTGGCATATGTTTGCCTGTCATGTTGCTGACTTGATCTCTGACAAGTCTGTAACAACTTACTCTGGCATATGTTTACCTGTCATGTTACTGATTTGATCCCTGACAAGTCTGTTACAACTTATTCTGACATATGCTTGCCTGTCATGTTGCTGATTTGATCCCCGACAAATTATTCTGACATATGTTTACCTGTCATGTTGAAAGAAACACCAGTAAAGAAATAGTGAAGGGCATGATCTGATATTAAGAATAACAAAACCAGACAAAAAACATTGTGAAGTTTTACCTCAGTCTCCTCCTTGATAAAGCCAACAATGTTGTCATGCTTTAGTGTTTTGAGTGCTTCTATTTCCCGGATTGCCACAGCTTTAAGTCGAGCCTCGAATATCTTCAATGCATGAACTTCTCCTGTGGCCTGAAATACAAACAAGAGGCCCAAGAGGGCCTGTGGATGCTCTACTGGCTAAAACAGTTCTTATAGATTTAGATAGATATAGCTAGATATAGCTCTCTTCTCCTATAGATTTAACAAAAGAAAATACAATAGAGCATTTTTCAACAAATCAAGGGCCATAACTCTGTTTTACTAACAAGATCTAGCTGGTTTTCGAAATTGATCCAAGATTTCATTGATATACCGTGCTTTCCACAACTAGACATAGACATTCGTAGAAATCCAACAAGCCGTTTAAGAGGAGTAGCGCCGACAAGAAATTTAAAATAAAAATGTCAAAGAGCCATAACTCCGACAAGAAATTTTAAAGTAAGTGTCAAGAAATTAAAAAGATAATGAAAAAAAAAATTTAAAAAAATTAAAAAATAAAATAAAAAAATGTTACCCCCGGGGCGCGTCCAAATTTGACACAAGGTTCACCATTTTAACAAACTTGGTAGAGGACCATAAGTTGATGCTACATGAAATACATGAGAGCTCTGTGCCATGTGGTTCCAGAGAAGAAGATTTTTTTCAGTTTTTGCCTATACAAGCCTATGTAAAACTGTGACCCCCAGGGAGGGGCCAAATGTGACCAGTGGGTCACCATTTCAACAAACTTGGTAGAGGACCATAAGCTTATAGCAAATGCAGAATATTAAACCTCTGGCTCTTGCAGTTTCAGAGAAGAAGATTTTTTAAGTTTTTCCCTATACATGTCTATGTAAAACATGTGACCCTTGGGGCGGGGTCAAATGTGACCCGAGGGTCACCATTTGAACAAACTTGGTAAAGGACCATAAGCTTATAGCAAATGCAAAATATTAAACCTCTGGCTCTTGCAGTTCCAGAGAAGATTTTTTTCAGTTTTTCCCTATACAAGCATTTATGTAAAACTGTGACCCCCGGGGCGGGGCCAGATGTAACCCCAGGGTCACCATTTGAACAAAATTGGTAAAGGACTATAAGCTTACAGCAACAGCAAAATATTAAACCTCTGGCTCTTGTAGTTTCAGAGAAGAAGCTTTTTTAAGTTTTTCGCTATACATGTCTATGTAAAACATGTGATCATTGGGGCGGGGCCAAATGTGACCCCAGGGTCACCATTTGAACAAGCTTGGTAAAGGACTATAAGCTTAAAATAAATGTAAATATCAAAGCTCTGGCTCTTGTAGGTTCCGAGAAGAAGATTTTTTAAAAAAAATCCTATATAAGTCTATGTAAAACTGTGACCCTTGGGGCGGGGACAAATTTGACCCCAGGGTCACCATTCGAACAAACTTAGTAGAGGACCATAAGCTGATGCTACATGTAATACATGAGAGCTCTGTGCCTTGTGGTTTAGAGAAGAAGATTTTTTTTCATACATGTATATGTCTATATGAAAAACATGCAAAACCTCAATATACAAACTTTGGACCCTCGGGGCACGGCCATTTTTGACCCCGGGGACTTTATTTGAACAAACTTCGAACTTGATAGTCTAGGCGTTGGCGATCATTTTAAAAGAAAAACTGTTGAAATCTGTCCAGCGGTTTTGGAGAAGAAGATTTTTTAAGGTTTTGACCATATATGGTAATGGCAGCCATCATGGATGTAGCGCTGACCTAATTTTAACAAATCTAAAAAGCATTCATCTAAGGATCATCCATGTGAAGTTTGGTCAAAATTAGCCCTTGGCCAGTAGAGCTAAAAACCATACATATAAATAACAAGTTCACATCACTGTCCAAAATAATTAAAATAAAGTTCTAGTTGTCTGTCTCCTGTATACCTTAATAAGTGTTGTTTTTTATCAGTGAGTACTGTTAACATAATCAATGGCATTCACGCTATATAAACAATGCCTGTGTAGATATATTGCGAAAAATATCAAAACTCATCACCTGCTCGGGAAAAATTAAAATTTTGGTGCCAAAAATACTCTTCGTTTTTATAACATTATCCTTCTGTTAGGTCACACCGTTCGGTGAAGTTTCGCTAAAATCCCTCAAGAGAATCTCAAAGTATTCAGACTAAGCCAATTTTCTATTTATAGTTTCAGGTACCATGACCTTTTAATAAACGAAAAACAAAAACAACAAAATCAAGCCCTGAAACACAAATTAACATGAACATACACTTCATATTGACTAACTGATTATAACCTTATAACTCTGGTCTTATGTTTTTAACTAATGATTGATCCGTTACATCCACCTATTTTTAGCAGACGGACAGGCGGACAGACAAGACAAACATCCCCCTCTTGAGAAAACCAAGTATAATTTAGTTTAATAATATTTTATTGCAGATATGTTACAATACAACAGTTCAACATCACAATATTCATAGCAACATATGCAAATGGATTAAACTACAAGTTATTACAACATTTATAAGTTACAGTTCTGAGACTCCATGTATAACGATCTGCATCTACATTATAATGGTCAAGTTACTTCTGTGACAACTGTTCGGGATCTCTACATGCTTCATTCATTGGAGTGTAATTATCAAAAGGTGTTTGCTTTTCAGCTTAAACGATAATCGTAATGAAATATAGAAGATACTTTTAATATCCTAAACCAGGAACCTAATAATCATAATGTGTTCCTGTTACATACAGACTATTACAGCCTCAAGTTAACCAGAATCCAGTTGTTGTTTGTTCAGAATTACCTTATTTATTCCCTTAAACACTTCACAGGTCGCTCCTTTCCCTACTAAATCGTCAATACAATAAACATAGCTTTGAGTTCCTCGAAGTCTTTCCATTTTCTTGTTTATAATGACGTATTACTAAAAGCATTACTAAAACGAAAGTTGAAACGAAACGGGGATTTCCGCCGGAGTTATGTGAGATTCACACGCGCCATGCAATTCACTAAATACATAAGATAAGCTTTATTTTGAATCGGCGACATCGCGTCAGGTATACCTCGACCTGTTCGTTGGCGGAGGGACTATAAACCTTAGAACTACACACACACACACACACACACGAATCGGCGACATAAAATAATACAGCATCAGCACGTTACCTCTTAACGAGCTATTGAACCGACTTTAAATAACATGAAGTATATGTAGAACAACAGTAAAATAAAGCTAATATGAACTAAGGTAAAACCTTCAGGAGAGCACAGAAAATGTGAAGAAAATGTGAAAGTAAATTTTAAACAGATAAAACTCAATGAAAGAACATAACAA
Organism: Cyrtodaria siliqua; assembly: GCA_037043455.1. Classification (NCBI taxonomy): domain Eukaryota; kingdom Metazoa; phylum Mollusca; class Bivalvia; order Adapedonta; family Hiatellidae; genus Cyrtodaria; species Cyrtodaria siliqua. The sequence goes on from JAWPHD010006086.1 coordinate 65,959, forward strand.
ATAACTTGTCAAACAATAATGAGGTCCTCTCAGGGGTTTTGGGGGAAATGGCCATTTATATTTGGTGAACAAGGGAACAATGGCTGTTATTTTCAGGGGAAATGAGAACATTGACACATATTTTAGGGAACAATGGAACATGACTTTACAGGAAATAAAATGCTAACATTTAGTTTTAATATTTAAAAAAAAAATCCACAAAAAGTTAACATTTCAAAAAATATCTTTGTGATGACAGTGTTGCAGCTATAATTACTGTAGGACAGAATGAATTTTGGGGAACATTAGCAACTCTTTTAAACATTAAAAATACTTTTAGAGAACAGGGGAACATTGGACAAATAAAGTTGGGGAACAAAGCAAAATAGTTGTTGGGAACAAGGGAACACTGACTCATATTTTCAGGGAACAAAGGAAGATGTACCCCTTCCATCCTCCTGTGGGCCTCAATAATAATAATAAGAAGAATGAATAAATCATTAAATGCAACGTACAGTTTGAAAGGGGCAAATTGCATTTATCATATTGTTCTAACTGAGGGGACACTGATTAAAACAGGCAAAACATATGTTCAAAACGTTTTTTGATTATGATAATAATTAATTCAAGTATATATACAGTTGATACTGCAACACCCCCTTTCGGAGATTATGTGCAGGTTTCCTGGGTAAAACCAGTACTAAGCAATGTGGATTAATTATCTTGCTGAAGGATATATAACATGGCCATGGCGAGGATCGAACCCACAACCTTTCGATCTGAAGTTCGGCGCTCTACCACTGAACCACGCACTCCACCTATACAGGTACAGGTACCCAGACTGAGAGGGTAGGTATAAAACGCGGACTAACACACGCGGACTAGCGGACTGCGGACCAGTAAGGTATAAAACGCGGACTGGTATTTTGCGGACCATGTAAATAGATGGGACCAATAATACAAATATTTTGGGTAGCAAATATTAAAGTTAAACAAAATAAGTATGTGGTGTATGGTAATGGTCATTTATTTGAAAATAGATTTGCATGAAAATAAATCGTCAACTGCCAGTTGTAATTAGGTTCAATTGATGTTTAAAGCAAAATAATTTACATATATATATGATTGTTTTTTTAAAATAAACTTGTGTTCTTCGGACCTGTTATGCCGTGAACAAATATATTCATGTTTTAAATTATGTAAACTATAATAGTCTTGTAATTTTCTAATTAAGTACAAACATCCGCGAATTCGGTAATCACACCTTATTTTTAAGTTATGAGATAATGTTAAACTCATGTTTATATTATATCTCTCAATATGTTTGAACAATGTGCATTGGAGGAGGTGTTGACAATGTTACAATCACACCTGTAACATTTGTTGTGTACATGCGCGATTAGCGAAAGGTGTCATATCTCTAGACAATGAACAATAAGGGTGTCCATAAATAGGGACTGCATACAATATAAACGACTGAACACTGTATGGTACAGAAAACACAAAACAATATTAACAACTAATTAAATACATATTTTATTTCACTTATCGCATTTCAATATGCAATATAATAAAACTTTCAAACAACAACATGACAGTAAAGAATCAACACTATTTTAATTTATATTTCTAACTTTAGAATAAACATGACAAGTTTAACACATATTGTTCTTCAGCTAGATAGCAATTGTATGTATTCCATTCAATATTTTATTTGGAATAAAACGTACATGTGTATTGCCTTAATCAAGGCAGAATAAAATACAAACTATCTTAGAGAAGGGTACAAACATATCTCGTTTAGATTAATACATACATACATATAATATAGTAGCATAGTAATATAGTCACAGTTAGTAGTTTGAAGTTTGTTCTCGTTTAGAATTATATTCTCAGACCGCTTCAATATAATTTAATCCAGCTTAAACATGTCCCCTAACATTAATAAATACCCTAAATGTTATGCTTTGTTTATATTTTGCAAGAATTACAAAAGAATTCGATTTCATTTTGAGAAACATCGAGTGGTAACTCGCAACAATGTTTATGAAACCAATGTTCGCATTTACAACACATAACCATGTCATCTAAACATTCAGGTAAGTTACCAATACAGTAGTTTTCAATTTTTATTATCTTTTCTTTTTTCTTAAATTCATATTATTTTTTGTCACAGGAAATTCTGTCATCATACTGTCATCGATGCATTGTAAATCCTGCTCATAAGTGCATTTACTTGTACTTAAAATAGAGTCTGGTGCCGGAACAATAACGCTTTCGTCTACATCGCCAATTCTAGGTTTTTTTTCTACCCATACGTTTATCATTGTTTTTCCTACTTCTTTTTCTCAGTTTAGATAAATTTAGAGTATGTATATCTATGACATCACAGATCATAAATATTGAAGTTAATTTAGACGTAATACATAGACACAGTTGCGGCTAAATAATAATACAGGCAGTTACTATAGGCATGCCACAAAAGCTTAAAGCATCTAAAGATAATACAAACAGTAAAGAAAATCATATTTCAACATCGCTGAGGCGGCTAGATAATAATACAGGCAGTTAAATTAGCCAGAATACAAAAAATGCAACTTAATAAGTTAGATAATAATACAGGCAGTTAAATTAGACATAATAAAGAAACGCAACTAAATAAGCTAGATAACAGTACAGGCAGTTAAATAAAACATAATACAAGAACGCAACTAAATAAACAGCTTAATACTATGCTCTTAATTGTGGAATTGAATTCCCATTGTGAGTTTGGACTGTAAATACCAGAAAGGTTTAACAATTTAATTTAGGATATATATATGTGACTACTTAATAAGTAATAGGCTGTACATCTGCATTTGTATCCATTCCAATGAGATATCTGATTTTTAAATTGGCTAAAATTACTAATTTATCTAAATTCCTCCGGCAATGAACTCCACAGTACCGGGGCAGCGTATCTAAATGAATTCTTACCAAAATGAGTAGTTCTTACTTGAGGTACCTGAAGAATATTTGTATATCTGAAATTATATCTTTGATATTTTTTGACAAGTCTGATAAAACTGGAGGAGCTAGACTACTTATGATTTTAAACGTTTCGATTGCAATGTTCCTAGTCCTACGTACATGTAAAGATGGTAGTTTAGCCTTGCTTAATATTTTCTTGATAATAATTTGTATAGTTGTTGTAAACAAATCTGAGGGCTCTTTCCTGTATTTTTTCAATGTTCTTTGTATTATTGACTGACAAAAGTGCCATGCTAGTGGGCAAAAATTAAAGTTTGACAGTATGAAAGTATGAAAAATGGTAAGTCTGTTTAATTTGCATAAATGCTTGTCAATTCTTTTAAGAACACTGAGTTGTTGGGCAGCTTCCTAACATATGTTTTGTATATGAGTATCAACATTTAGTTTAAAGTCAATATCTACACCCAGTAACTTAACAGAATCATCACATTCAATAGAAGTGTTCCAAATTTGAAATACAGGAGATTTATCATGAGTTTATTTGCCAACGGCAATTGCCTGAAATTTATCTGGGTTTGCTTGCATGCAGTTTAAATCAAACCAGTTAATGAGAACATAATTTAGTCATTTATAATAATGATTTTCCAAAAATTGTCTCAAGTTTGCCTTAACATTTTAGTATTAAAACAGAATATATCTTTTCATTTTAAGGTTGCCAATGCTTTTTGAAAATTTATGAAACATTAAGTTTATAAAACTGGGTATAAGTCATCTTAGTAAAACGTGGATAGCCTCAATGTATACTTACTCCCTGATAGCCTGTATAGTGACATGTTTTGTGAATGATGTTTAAAGTTACAAAACATTATTCGGGATTATCTTTTTCGGGAACGTTTTGGTAAATTTGACGTTTAGTTTTAATACTAGAAAAGGTATTTTGTTGTTTCACCCCACTGTATATATGTTTAGAAACATTATTTAGGATTACCTTGTATGACTATTGTCCAAAGTTACAAATGTTTTGGCAAATTTGAAATGTATTTACGTCTAGTTTTAATATTAGAAAAGGGTATTTTGTTATTTCACCTCACTGTATATATGTTTAGAAACATTATTCAGGATTACCCTGTACGAATATTGTCCAAAGTTACGTTTTGGCGAATTTGAAGAGTATTTACGAACTGTTTACTAACACTTTTCATTATAATTTGAATGTATATTGTATTACAATTGAATTGAATGTTGTTTAACGGCTCATCAACACAAAATAGGTTGTTTAGAGCCGCTCCAGAGAGAGGGGAAGAAAGAAATATAAAACGATCGGACAGGGGGGATACATAGGAATCCGGGAACCGTGTCCTACTCTTATTATCGAATAGATTCCTATGGTTCTTTAACGTGCTCGGAGGATAGACCGATACACGGTACCGCCCGGTTTACGTCCCCATCCGAAGGACGAGGCTAAGGGAAAGTGTCTTACCCAAGAACACACCGACGAAACTCAGTGGCACCACGGAGAATTGAACCCGGGGCCTCCGGTTACAAATCCGCCATATTGTATTACAAGAACAATAGCAAGAGTCGAGTCTAAATATTTTCTAAGTGTCATGAATATAGTAAGTTTTGTACATTTGTCTTGGACATGGATTCTTTACACTGTATTTAATTAAAGTTCCAGTTTCATTTAATGCGTAGAGAACTAAAAATTGGATGCGAGAATATCAATAATTTAAAAAGCACACACTTCGATAAAACTAAGGATAAATCATTTTATAAGGAATTATCATCCTTTGATGCATTTTGTCTACAAGAAACTAAGTTTGATAGAGATCAAATGATTAATACTGACAATTTTCAGACATTCATTTCCAAGAGAGAAAGAAAATGGTTACCCAGTGTCTGGTGGTATGTTGCTACTGTTAAACCCAAAAATACAATATGGAATAGCATTTGTTAAGTCATCTTCCCCGTGCTACGTATCAGTAGTGTTATTTTTTACTTGTCCTTTGGGACCAACGAGCCCAATATAGGTGGCTTTAAAGTAGAATAACGCTTAAGCCGATGCTAGGGAGCGTGAGAAGTGTTGCTTCTTTCATTACTTCTCATGAACAGACTCAATAAAACCGAGTATGCTGCTTTATTCTCTTAATTGTGTTTGTTGCTCTCAAAGGATCACCTTTATCAGTATTTATTCAAATGAAATGGTGTGGTTAAAATTATCGAGGCAAGTTTTCGGATTTAGTAAAGATATATTTCTATGTTTTACATACATTGCCCCAAATAACTCATCATATGTAAAAAGGCACAACCTAGATATTATACAGTCACTTGAAAATGATATTAGGTGTTATGCGTCTGGAGACGTAATGATATTTGGAGATACAAATGCCAGAACAAAAACTGAGATAGATTATATTGATACATGCTCAGACTATAAATACTTACATACTCCATCAGAATATGATACTAATTATGTCTGTAGAAAGAGGAATAGTAAAGATAGTATTTGCTGCACTAGGGGAAGAGATTTAATTGACTTGTGTATCTCATCTAACCTAAAACATATTGAATGGAAGGTGCTATGGAGATAGATCTGGAAAATTAACTTGTTTCCAATACAATTGAAACAGTGTAGTTGATTGTTGTATTGCTTCCGACAGAATATTTAATAACATTTTATATTTCAATGTAAGTGATCCTATTCCTACACTATCAGATCATGCAAAACTGACAGCTGTAATAATGGCAAGTTTTCAGGGGGAAAAGTTAAAAACTAAACATTATTAAATATAAAAAGATCGGACAGGGAAAGTAGCATTCAAGGAGGACAGTAAACCACAAAACACAGAAACAAACACGCAAACAGACAAACAAGAAGGCAAAAGCAATAATAAATGCAAACGACATCACAAACACAAAAAGGGTTGACAATAGGGCTACCGACTTGGAACGGTCAGTGGCAAAGTAGGCCACTGGGGGTTTCAACCGGTTCTAGGGTGCACCAAACCTCACACTTACCCTACTGTCATCCCATTAAAACAGGACAGTGTAAATAAAGAAATCCCCGCCATGATCTAATCTCTAACCAACAAGGCAGCATCAATAGGCAATATAAGTAAAACACAAATATGCTCGTGTAAATATAATACAAAAAAACAATATCCTAGAAAGCCACAATGAAGGTACTCAATGACTTTGCAGAAGCCAGAGCAGTAAGAGAATAAACCATTAAGGGCACGACAAGAAAGATCATGGACAAACATCAAACGCCACCGTCCCAATGGGCTTTAGGTAGGCGTCATCATAAGGTCCACAGCCTGTCCGGTCATCGTACAATTAAAGAGGAAAGCATAGTGGCGAACTGTAAAAGGGTCCACCACCAAGCATGCAGTACGTTGCAAAATGATAGGGTCATAACCTCTTTTGATAAACTTTTTAACAAGTTTAACAAAGATAGTATGAAAGTGATCATGACCTAGAATCTTACGAAGTTTATAAATCACATCACCATAGAAGTCAGGTTGTGATAGTCCTTGTCGCAGAAGAGTCCTTTAATTACTTTTATATTTGGAAAGAAGATCAGGGTTACGATAATACAATTTTGCAAATGTTTTACGAAGTTTATGGTAACGGTAACCCTGATATTTGATATTTTGCACTTGTACCTTTCCCACAGTTTAGACACGGTAAAACTTTACTTTGCTTTAATCTGAATTTATGTAAACTGCAATAGTTTGAATTTTTTGTTGTTTTATTTTTACAAGGCTCGTGACATCCAAATTTGAGAAATTGGCAAATGTTTTCAATTTTCTTAGTGTTTTACATTTTCTTTTTCTTGTTACAATAAATATTTATTCATATTAAGAAGAATTTTTTTTTTAATATATATTACAAAAATGAGTACTGATGACGTGAAATACATTTTACAATTACACCGGGATGGAATAATTAATAATGATCAGCTTAGAAAGGCGCTAGATGCTCTTAAAGAAGTTCCAAAGGAAACTCCAAAAGAGGTTAATCAATCATTTGAAAATTATGAAAAGAGACGACGTGCTAAAAAACAACGTAAACGAGAAAAGCAGAAATATGATAAATTACAAGAAAATGTTATAAATGAACAAAAGCAGAAATATGCCAAATTACGAGAAAATGTTATAAATGAACTAAAACAAGTTTTTAAAGATAAAATATCTACTTCAGTATTAAAACTGGTTGACAAACTAATGTGTGGTCATTTCAAAGCATACGAGATATCTGTCGAGGGATACAAAAACCCTCAAAAACTATTCCGTGATAAGAAATCCATTATCACAAAACAAATCAGCAAAGAGCTGACAGAGACGAATGGATTAAAGTTTCAATTAGGTCTCACTGTAAATGTATTCAAAGATGATGGTGCTACCAAAACATACACCACAGCAGTATTATTTAGCGAACAAAATGCAATCTTATACCCTGAAAAAATAAATGAGTTTTACGATGAATCATCTGCATATATACAAGAGAGCCTTGAACGATTTACAAACACAGCATCAGGATTGGAGATTGATCACTGTGTTAAGTTTTATTTGAATATTGCAAAGTATGAACCATTAAAAGCTTCTTCATATATTCCTCTACCCAAAGCACTAGTTGACAAGAAAGCAATAATTAATGTTAAGAATGAAGATAATAAGTGCTTGGAAGTGGCATTGGTGTCTGCTTTGTGGCCTTATACAAATAATCCAAATAGGATATCTAGTTATAAGAAACACATGGGTAAGTTGCATATGGATGGTATTGACTTTCCCACTCCAATTTCTCAAATTCCGAAAGTAGAGAAACAAAACAACCTTGCTATCAACGTTTATGGATATGTCATGAAAGGAAAAAATAAAAAGATAATCATTTTTCCATATAAAATATCAGAACAGCCAAAAAATATTGAGCGAATAAGCATCTGCTTTTAATATCTGAAGACGCTGAGGTTGAAAAAGATGATTCAGAGAATGTAGAAGGAATTATAGATGACAACTATAACCCTGATGATTATCCTAGTGAGCAAAAATTAACAACAAAATATCACTATTGCTGGATTAAAAATCTGAATAGACTACTCTATGACCAAAACAAACATAAAGGTCAAACTTACTTCTGCGATCGTTGCCTTCACGGCTTTTCTGGAAAAGGACTTCTCACCAAACACAAAGAATACTGTGATGGTATTAACAAAAATTCTTGCAGAATAGAAATGCCGCAAGAAGCTAAAAATCACATAAAATTTAAAAATCATCAAAATCAGATGCATGTGCCTTATGAAATATATGCTGATTTTGAGAGTATAATAAAACCAAAATTAATTAAGTTTGGAAATAAGTCTGAAATCACAAATGTACACGAAGCTTGTGGATTTGGGTACCAAGTTGTTAGATATGATGGCAAAGATGAAGAACCTGTTATTTACAGAGGTGTAGATGTTGTTGAAGTGTTTTTAAAACACCTAGAATGTGAGAAGAGCAACATTAATAATATAATATATTTGCTCACCCAAAACCATTAATCATGACGCAGCAAAATGAGGAAGATTATGAATAAGCAACACACTGTTGGATATGCGAGAATGAAATATGGAAAGGTAAAAACTGTAAAGTAAGAGACCACTGTCATTTTACAGGTGAATACAGAGGCGCAGCACATAAAAACTGTAACCTGAAACTGAAAATAAAACCAAATATAACAACTATCCCTGTTGTATTTCATAACCTCAAAGGATATGATAGTCATCTCATTATGCAAAAAATACATACAATGTCAAGTAATATTACATGCATCCCAAAGAACGCTGAAAAATATATATCATTTAGCGTTGGACAACTCAGATTTTTGGATAGCTTTCAATTTATGGCTTCTTCCCTGGAAAAATTGGTTGATGCAACAGACAAATCTGATTTCAAAATTACCAAAAATCAGTTTGGAGAACAAACAGATTTACTTTTACGAAAAGGTGTTTATCCTTATGAATATATTGACAGTGTGGAAAGATTCGAGGAAACACAACTACCACCTATAGAAAAGTTTTATAGTAGTCTTAGAGATGAAAGTATAAGTCTCGAAGATTACAAACATGCGCAAAAAATATGGAAAGAGTTTAACTGTAAAACTCTTGGAGACTATCATGATTTATATCTAAAAACTGATGTAACTCTGTTAGCAGATGTATTCCAAACTTTTAGGAAAACATTATGAGTGCATACAAACTTGATGCTTTACATTACTATACAGCACCTGGATTATCTTGGGATGCTTTACTCAAACATTCAAAAATAGATTTAGAACTTTTTACAGACATTGACATGCACTTATTTACAGAAAAAGGTATGCGCGGAGGAATAAGTATGTATCAAAACGATATGCAAAAGCAAACAATCCACATGTAGCTGATAATAACACTGACGAGGAAATCAACTTTTTGATGTATTTTGATGCAAATAATCTTTATGGATGGGCAATGAGTCAGCCACTTCCATATTCTGGCTTTGTTTGGAAAGCCAAAAACAAGAGTGGGGCATTTTCTAAACCAAAACCTGGCAAAGGACAAATACTTGAAGTTGATTTGGAATATCCTAAAGAACTCCATGAAGCTCACAATGACTATCCACTTGCACCGGAAAGATTAGCTGTGAACAAAGAATGGTTGTCTGAATACCAGACAGATCTGTTGAAAAATAATAGCATGATAAATGTAGAACAACTAGTCCCCAATCTTATGGACAACGAAATATATGTGATACATCACAAAACCCTGGAACTGTATTTATCTTTGGGCATATAACTAAAGAAAACACACGGAGTATTAGAATTCAATGAAAAACCATGGATGGAATCATATATTCGTTTAAACACAGAACTTAGGAAAAATGCTAAATCACCCTTTGAAAAAGATTTTTACAAACTTATGAACAACTCTGTGTATGGCAAGCCAATGGAAAATGTACGCAAGCGGACTGATATAAAACTAGTCAGAACTAACGGCTCTGAACATGAAAAATAAGAAGAATACTAGCCAAACCCAACTTTAACAGACGTATAAAGTTCTCAGATGAATTATCAGCAATACATGTAAACAAAACAAAATTAACATTAAACAAACCAATCTATGTTGGAATGTCAGTATTGGATTTATCAAAGTACATGATGTATGACTGGTACTATAATACTCTAAAGAAAAGGTACGGAGATGACTGTACTTTATTATACACAGACACTGACAGCTTGCTGGTAGACATCAAAACAGAGATGTGTACAAAGACATGGTTAAAATGAAAGATGAGTATGACTTGAGTGATTATCCACAAACACATCCACTGCACGATGATACAAACAAAAAAGTATTAGGTAAAATGAAAGATGAATGTGCTGGTGTTGCTATAGCTGAGTATGTTGGATTAAGACCCAAACTATATTCTATTTTGAGAGCGGACGAGAAGATTATTAAGAAAGCAAAGGGTGTAAAAGAATATGTAATCAAAAAACATATACACTTTGAGAACTACAAGGATGCATTGTTTGACAAGAAAAAATACACCCATGACATGAATATGATACGCTCGATGAAGCATCAAATATATGGTATAACAGTAAACAAAGTAACACTGTCACCATTTTACTCTAAAAGATACATTCGAGAATGCGGGATTAAAACTGATGCACATGGTTTTTATAAATATAAATTATATGTTGCGATTTTGGGAATCTATTTCCTTAGCATACTGATAGCCAAACAATCTTTCAGCTAATGTTCTGTTAAATCTTTCCACTATAGCTTGGTCTCTGTGTATCTCTGTTCTGCCTCGTCTGATATTTACATTGTGTTTTTCCATTAACTGCGATACTGCACCCATGAATTCTCTGCCTGGGTCAACTTGTAATAACTTTGGATATTTTAGATGCTGATTGTATATATTTTCGAATGCTTTGGCAACTTCTTTACTATCCTTGGAAGTCAGTGGCTCTGCTTCTTTGTATCTACTCGCAATATCAACCACAGTCAACGCATATTTATATGTCTTGCGTCCACGACCAAAGCCAAAAGTGCCATGCGGTAAAAATAACAAATCAGCTTGATGCACTCCACTCCACTAAGGAAACATCAAACCTGGGTCTAACTATTTTCTTTACTGCGGGTAAATAAATCTGCCACACAGCTTGTTTTTTTAAAAATTCTAATGCCTGTTTCTCACTGACACCAGCCTCTTTTTTGACAATTTTTTAACTGCTGAGTAACCTCTCCAAAATCCTTTTGGGCTGTAATAAATCTTTTCCATTTTTTCTACTAAAGATTAAAATTTAGATAACTATCAAGAAAAAAATGGAAATCACAACTGCATGATTTGATGAACTGCTCGATGAGCAAAATCAATATAGCAGAAATGGACAGACTTGGAAAAGAATAAAATATACACTATTATAGATACGAAAATAATGGATACTGGATATGGTCCATCCATGGTATTGACATTATAAGACAACGGTGAAGTATGGGCGCCTGGTCATCTCAAAGATAAAGCATAGGGGGCAAGTGCTAAACCACCATATGATATTCGACCACTTGGATTAAAACATGTATAAACAACAAACAAAAAACAAGTATCATGCATATGACATAGTCATTCCAAAGTTATTATAGTTTCTTAATTTTGTTTATGAAAACAATTTATACGCCACAAATCCAGTTGCAGCCATGCCCACCACAATAAACGTAATTTCTCTATTCTGTTGATCTGGAGATAGTGTATAGAAATCACTCAACTTATGCTCCTGTTCCAAAAGCAACTGTTTACCAGTTATATAATAATACTGCTTCATAGCCTGGTCCACATTATCAAATGTCTGCTCTGCATGATGCTCCTTCTGCAGCTGCTTGTTAATAAAATCTAATCTCTCTGTTCTTTTTTTATTCCACGCCGCTTGTGCTGCTTCCAATTGTTCCACTGCTTTGTCATGCCTTTGTCTTTCCTCATCTGAATGACTTCCCATTTTTGAAAAGAAATAATTTGAACCGCTAAACGCCAATGCGTTTATTAATGCGCCACCTATCATCATTGCTACTGCGCTCGCCATTTTTTTATATAATTTTTTTAATTACTTCATAACATCCGCAGGAATAATACCTTGCTTAATCAACATATCCCTCGTAGCCATTGCTAACATTATATCCACAGACAGCATCCCAACATCTCCCATATTAAAATCCACTTTAGGAGCTGGTCTTTTTAGTAGTCATCTGCCAATCTCAGAATATCCAATAGTTAAAAGTGTTTCCACTCCAGCGTGCCACATCATATTTACAATTTGTTTTCCTTCAACACTTGTTGCCATTTTTTTTATATGATTATTTTTTTTAATTAATTATTAAAAATTAAAGGGGTCTTTTGGTAGAGTGGCGGCAACAGATTGTGTAGCAATATGCGTAGCATCATGCGTAGCAACATGTGTAGCAACCGATTTCTTGTTATAGATATACAAACCCAACCCAGCAATGCCTAATAAAACCACACACGGTGGAATATAATTTGTGTATACATTTATTTTGATTTTTTCTGGTTCCTCTTCACCTATTGTTATTTTTTTATTTCATCTTGATTTACATGCTTTGCATCTTGCTTTGCATCCTGTGCATCCTGAAGCAAACGCTTTGCCTTTCTTGCCGCTGCTCCTTTTTTCTAAGCTTCTATTCGTTTTGGATTTTTTAAATTTTGTTGTTTAACAGGTTGTGTAACAACCTCAACAGGTATAACTTCACTCTCTTGTTTCTCCATCATTTATATTATCTGTATTTTTATTTTTTATTAAAATCAATATGTCTAACAGTTGTCAGTATTGCTGTAAATGGTGCTAAGCACATCCCATACCTGTAATACAACTCACAACAAGCACTTGTTAAAGCATGATTAATAAATGGGTCTTCCTCCAAATCTTCTGTCAGTTTTGGTGGATTGGTTACATTGAAATATGTTGATACTCCCATCACATACAAGTTAATAAAAAATGGCCTAAAGTCTTGGTCATACTTGCCCCAAGCCGTGCTTCATATCTGCAGTAAAGTTTGTTAATTTCATCCGGGGACATCCTATCTAAATTCCAGAGTTGTATTTCTTTACACAAATATTGACGACTACCGCAGCCAGCCACTATGGCTGATAATCTTTCTTTTTTTGTTTCTTGATGCTTTGATTCATCTGTGGAACTCTGTTCCTGAAACCTTCCGGTATGATATCTTTTAATAGTTTTTCCGCATTCATTTTTATATTATTAATTTTATTTTTTATCTTGGAATAAATATAAAATAAAAATAACCACTTGCGATATTCACCACGCAACTAGTTATGGTTAGTATTGTTAATAGCATTGTTATTAACATTGCTAATTTTTTTTATTAGCATTGTTAATTTGCTGCAAGCATTGTTATAATCATTACTAATTTGCTAAGCATTACTATATTTCCCGATATTTCCATTATATTTTCATGCTAGTATTGCTATTAACATTGCTACTTTGCTGTTAGTATTACTATTAGCAACAAAGCCATGCTGTTAGAAAAGAATAGCATTGCTGTTAGCAAATAATTATTCAACCCAATAACCAGTTGGTTGGTCAGTCCTCAAAATTAACTTGGAATATTTAGTCTTTGCTAAAGCCTTTCTTATTCTGGTTCTCTCCTGCAGCGTCGGAATAACATCATTTTCTCTCAAACAATTTTCATAACTATCTCTGTCCTTGATGTAAAGCATACACAACCATTTTGCTTGCTCCCTCAAATCTTTCAATACAGAATTATATCTCTGTGAAATGACCCACATTGATTGTTTGGCGTGACGACTAGAGAATGCCAACTCTGATAACATATCCTTTTTCTTTGTTAATTCTTTTGTGGCGGAGCAATCATCAATGATGTATAGTGTGGGCTTGCCAGCATATTGTTTGAAAAATAAACGCAACAGTTCTTGTAACATTTCTTTACCGTTGCTAACAGGATTGACAATTTTTATTTTTTTATCTCTCGGGTGTCTTACATCACCTATCCAGAGTCTATTTTTATAAGCCTCGTTCCACATTATAGTCGGACACAATATAATTATATGTTCAAAAACTCCAACATACTCTTGTTCAAGTATGTCAAGAACAAACTCTGTTTTACCGCAGCCTGTCTGACCACAGATAATGGCACTGTGTGGATATTTAGGATATTTAGAATCGTATTTCTTTGTATCTTCCATCATCGAAATTGATTTGCGCATCTTGTATTATATATAGATAAATATTTAAAGGTTGATCTGCTTCTGCTTTTTTATTTATTAGTATCGTTATGCCTTCACTGCCGTTTTTTGTTGTTCTTCCACTGCCGTGTAATAAATTGTCATCGCATGTTCTAAGGTCAAGCCACAAATCATATGATTTTGTTAGATAGGTTCGAATAGAAAGATTAGTAAAGCATAAGTCCTTCACAACTATGTCTGTCTCTTTGTTTCTTTTTGATGTTAAGGCAAAATATTTGTTGATTTCATCCCATTGTTGATATGCCTTCATGCCCTGACTATACAACTGATTTGGTTCGCCCTCTATTGTCATTTCAACCTTTTCAATCTTTGGGTTGTAAAAGAATTCCGTGTCTGTTCTGTCTGGGTCTTCAAACAGCATTAGAATACCTTTCATGCTCAGTGATGGTACATTAATGTTGATATTCCAAATGGTATCAGATTTGTTTGCTTTTATTTTTCTATGTCGCAAGATACGATCATACATAAATGACATCTTACCATTGGTTTGCTGTCTTTTTTGTCTGGCTAATTCAACATCACTAACCATATCAAATTCCAAGCAGATAGTCTTTATTGCATAAGATGCATCAACATCACTGCTTTGATAACTTTGTTATAATCGTTAAACGTTAATTCATATTCTAACCTATCACCAAGCCCCGCTTGATAAAATGGCATATGACTTTCTAACATTTCAAAGTCCAGTGGAATACAAAATCTATTTCCATTAGCTGCTGCTACAGCTTCATCCTCAGCGTCTGAGGATTTATCTCCCGCACCAACTCTATGTTTTAGCATGTTTGCATTACTAGTAACACCTTGGTAATAGATGTTCAATCGTTCGGTAGGGCTTTTCCATAAATCTACATAACAATGATATATATCACTGTCATCTATTGAAATGACTTCATTGCCACTTATTCTTATTGTCATGTTTTCACAATTGTTCTACCCAGATTCTGATATATAGTAGCGTTGGGGTCTTTGCTGCTTTTAAGTTCTATTTCAAAGGCAAGACGAGCAGTACGTGGAACTATCACATCATTAGTACTTAGTTGCTGGTTTTGGTCTATTGTTGATGGATTATTAGTTATTACTACACTTGTGCGGATGCCATTAACAACATAATGCTCTCTTAGTTTTCTATAAGGGTTGAGTTTGTTTCCGTAAGTTGACATTCTTTTTATTTTTTGAATATATTTTTTAAAATTAAATAAACAATGGCTGAGGGTGGAGTTTAGTTTGACAATCCCACTTATAATCCAGACATGGATGAATATTATGATTTTGATGATGATGATGCACCGATGGTACCTAATCTGGGGGAACAAGGGAGGTAAGACAATTTTTGAATTTGCCGGAGTATGACAGTAAAACATAATTATCACGGGAAGCTCGACAAGCGTTGGAGAGCACAAGAAACGATTTACCAGATAATATGGATGCTATTCCATTACAAGATTTTTCACATATTATGGATAACATAGATACATCAGTACAGTCAATGGAAAGTACTCTTTATGACTGGGATGTGGATGAGCGTCCTGATGTTGAAACACACACAAATATAGACACGCGTGAAATGGATGGAATAGTAAAAGCGATGTCAACTGTCAAGGAAGAACTCACCAATAACTTGGCAAAACTCACACAACTTGATAAAGACATAACAAGAGAAAAACAAAAGTTAGAACAAGCTAAGACTGACGATGATGAATTCCACATAAAGAGAATTAGCGATCGCACCAAAGACCTTGAAGTTGAGAGAGGCGCAAGGATGGATGCTATCAATGAGAACAGAGAAGCTTTCCGTAACCAAGTAAGCAGAATAAAAGAGACAATAAACAAAATGTTAAACGAGGATACAACTCTTGGTGAGAGAATCAAAACCTTGTTTAGGGAGCAAGGTATTACTATTGTTAGTATCCTGACTGCATTTGGTATGATTATTGGGGTAATAATTAAGGCTATTATTCCCATATCAAGTGCTGCGCCAACTCCAACTCCAAAACCTGATCCATCAAGTGTCAAGGACTGGATAAAAAAACAACTAAGTAATCTTGGTAAACTTCTCGCTAATTTAGCTGGTAAAGCTGCTGCAGCACTTCCAGGAGTTATTGGTGCGATAGTGTCATGGCTTTTATCTGCAACAGGCAAAGTTATAAATTGGTTTGGTAACAATCTATGGGCACTGCTTGTGTTTGTGTCCGGATTATAATATGTGGCAGCCAAAGAGTGGTTCAGTAAATCTGGAAAATAAGTAATGCAGCAAGACCTATTACTATAGTACCAACAGTTATAGATTGTTTGTTATCTTCGTGTTCAATCGCTATTTTTTTTCATCTCTTGTTCCACATGTCCCACACTTTTATGTATCAATGATTTATCAAAGTCAGGATGTTCCGGCAGAAATTTCTTTGTTGTGGTGCCTTGAAAAGGTTGAACAATTTTTGGTGGTACTGGTTTTACATTCACATCATTATTCAATCCTAATGCTTGCCTATCGGTTGCTATTACAATTTCATTATTGTAGTCTTGTATTGTTCCGATTCTCAACTCCATATCACTCGGAAACATGTACAATCCACTTCCATAGACAAAGAAGGATAAACATATCGGACAGGGAAAGCAGCATTCAAGGACGACAGTCAACCACAAAACACAAAAACAAACACGCAAACAGACAAACGAAAAGGCAAAAGTAATAAAAAAATGCAAACGACATCACAAACACAAAAGGGTTGACAATAGGGATACCGCCTTGGAACGGTCAGTGGCAAAGTAGGCCACTGGGGGTTTAAACCGGTTCTAGGGTGCACCAAACCTCACACTTACCCTACTGTCATCCCATTAAAACAGGACAGTGTAAATAAAGAAATCCCCGCCATGATCTAATCTCTAACCAACAAGGCAGCATCAATAGGCAATATAAGTAAAACACAAATATGCTCATGTAATACAAAAAAACAATAGCCTAGGAAGTCACAAAGAAGGTACTCAATGACTTGGCAGAAGCCAGAGCAGTAAGAGAATACACCATTAAGGGCACGACAAAAAAGATCATGAACAAACAACAAATGCCACCGTCCCAATAGGCTTTAGGTAGGCGTCATCATAGGGTCCACAGCCTGTCCGGTCATCGTACAATTAAAGAGGAAATCATAGTGGCGAACTGTAAAAGGGTCCACCACCAAGCATGCAGTACGTTGCAAAATGATTGGGTCATAACCTCTTTTGATAAACTTTTTAACAAGTTTAACAAAGATAGTATGAAAGTGATCATGACCAAGAATCTTACGAAGTTTATAAATCACATCACCATAGAAGTCAGGTTGTGATAGTCCTTGTCGCAGAAGAGTCCTTAAATTACATTTATATTTGGAAAGAAGATCAGGGTTACGATAATAAAATTTTGCAAAGGTTTTACGAAGTTTATGGTAACGGCAACCCTGATTGAGTACCTTTTTAGTTATACGAAGATTACGAATATTTAAATCCTCAACTCGAGTACAAGCTCTAGAAAAACTAATAAGTTGAGACAGATACACCCCATAAGAAGTTACTTTACTTCTTGCATATTTTAGGGTGGTTTCATATCTTGAAATTTGACTGGGCAAGTCAATGGGGCTGTTTATTGCGTCCTCTACATTTGCCAGAAATTGTTTTTGAGCATCAAATGCCGTTTCAGTTCCAAGTATATCTGTTCTTGTTTGTGATTGTGAGCCAAGGATTTCCCAGCAGTATGTTCTTATGCTGTCATTGATGCGTTCTACTCCAGCTCTTGTTAAACCAGATGAACTTTCTAGTATAAAAGTAGACAAACTATAGTCAGCCTCAAATCCTTGTGCTATGTAGTCAATGTGGTATGTTGTATCGCTCTCATAGACTGTAAAACTCATCGTTTTGTTGTCGTATACAGAATTTATCAAAGGATGATAACCAATATTTGTCCAGTAATTATAAATTGTTCCTAGACCATCATTATAGCTTTGTTTCTGTCTCCAGTCCGAATTTAAGTCAACGTTAAACTCCTTGCATATTCTCTCGTATGCGTTTCGGTTATATGTGTTACTAAACGCATTCCAATTTGAGTCTTGCGACATTGCTACACTCATCACAAATAATATTCTTCTGACTTGGTAATAGACATGAAATCGAAATAACGAACCAACCAGAGCATCAGCTTTTAGATGATTGTTAAAATCAATGCCACACCCAGTTGTCGCACACCAAATAACAAAATTCGACTGATTCTGCCAAAATGACATCCTATCTGTTCCACTGCGCTGGACTATAGCATCTGATTTGTCGTATGGGAGTTTGTATCTTTTAAAGACATTGGGAAATGATGCTTTAAAGCCTTTACCGTCGGATGTAATAACTATGTTTTGATTTATTATATCTATCACTTTCTTGCTAAAAGTACTTGAATAGTAGTGAGCATCTGGGCTATATTTGAGTTCTTTAGAAATCATTTTTATTTGTATTTTTTATATATATTAAAAAAAATGTTTCATACAATTTCAAACATAGACAACTCTATTAACTTACAACAGTATATCGATAATAGAGATGGAGATAAACTCGTTTGATTAGAGAGTTTTACACATTATCGGTTGGTATATTATTAATCATGAAGTCATAAAGAGAAAAACACCAGACGATAGGTATCATATACCAGATGGACACTATAACTCAACAGTTGGCAGATATATTTGAAGGACTGAATATTACCCTCACCGTTGATGCACAGAATGGTATAGCATCTTCAGAGACACCAACAGAGACACGATTATCAAACGGTCTTTCAGAAATTCTCGGATTCAAGGACAGGAAATGGGTAAAAGGTACTCATATTGGAAAACAATCAATTGATTTAGCTCCTTATAAACAGCTATATGTTCATCTGAAACAAGTTAATACGAGTAGTAATTATTTCAATGGTTTGCCAAGCACTATTATAGGGGTTATACCTGTGGTAAATAAGCAGTTTGGAGGTATTGTATATACACGTTTTTATTCTAAATATCGCTGTCTTTCGGGTGGTGCAATTACTGAATTAAAATAGAAGTCAGAGATGAGCATGGCAAAAAGATAAATAATCACGGCTTACCTATAAGTTGTGTTTTATATTTATATTTTTAAAAAAAACAATGAGTATATTTGGAGCAAGAAAACCTGAAAAAAAACAGAAGACTTAGAGACTTTAACCAAGCATGTTGGCGAGTTGCGCCTATTGTTAACCAATTCAACCAAATAAGAGATAAAAAAAGAGTATGATAATGGACCTTTGGAAACGGCCGAGCACGACACATACGAAATATTGCAGTCTCGGTTTGATTGAGACTGTTCATGAGTGGTAGTGAAATATGCTAGCTACCGCTCTCGCCCTCTAGCCCCGGGTTGAGCAGTTGATAATCTTAAATATGGGATTATTACAATATTTGCAGAGGATTAGGCCCCACTTGTGTTGAACAGAATACACTCATTTGGTAACGGTGGAGCAGAAACAAATCTGGGGTATGTAATGACACGCCGTGGTCGTATTATGGGAAAAGATTTAGCAAGTGACCGATTAATTGGTGACGTAGCTGTTACAGTTTCTGTTAATGGTGTTGAAGAACCAAATTATGGCATAACGCTTCACATCATCCCACGCAATCATGATAACTTTGATAGACCTTTAGATATTGGTGCTGGTTCTGTTATTAACTTTGTATGCAAGACTGCCAACGCTACCGCTGTTAATACGGTGACATCATTATTAATTTAATTAATTTAATTTTTTTATTATTAAAAAAATGAAGCAACCGACAGCACCAAGTTTATATCCTGAGTTGCCATTGGAAGACGGACAAAATTATAGATTACAAAAGATTTCAGAGATTGAACGAAAGTTAATTACAGAACGAGATATACGTCAGTCTCTTTATAAAAAATATAAACGTGGTATTAATATCACAGATGGAATTGACACTACTTTAATATCTGCAGGTGTTATTATGGCTGGAGTTGGTTTGGCAGTGCCTGTTATGCTCCCTTTAGAAATTGCTGCCATTGTTTGTGGGACAGTAGGTGTTTGTGTCAAATTTGTTAGACGCAGGCTTAACACAAAAGCTCAAAAACATTATGAAATAAAAACTTTGGCAGAGTCTAAGTTAAAGCAGTTAATATCAAAAGCGTTGAGTGATGCACAGATATCAGAACAAGAGTTCAAGATGGTTCTGGATGAACTGGAGAGATACTATAATTTGAAACAAGACATCAAACAAAAAAAACTTGAAATTAGTGAAGTTCAAAAAAAAGAACTAGTGGAACAGGGAAGAAAGGAAGCAATGGCAACCTTACAAAAAAGTCTTAAAAGTGTGTGATTTATTTTTGTAGTTATGTGTTTGAGTATGATCCACCACCTTTGTATTCAAGGTCGAACAATTGCTGATTTCGTGTTTATTCGTTGATTTGAGTAAAATTTTGAGGCACGGTTTGGTGCTGTGAAGACAAAAACTTTGGGAAACTCCCCAATAATAATAATAAATTAAAATTATAATTTTTTTACATATATTTAAAAAATGTTTGATGATAAAAGTCAAGACGTAATCTTAGAAATAGGTATTTATGTTTTCATTGGTGTTGTAGTTGCTGCTATTGTTAGATCGTGTCTCACTGGAACCGCAGCCCCTGCGCAACGCAGATTTTGTACTCCCGAAGTTGCTAAAACAATGCTAGATGAGATTAAAGCAATTAGTGACAGAAACTTATTACTAAAAGATATCGAAGATATTATTGATAAAAAATTAGCTTTATAATTTTTTTTATGTATATTACTTAAAATCCTTGAAAATCATATTTTGCTGATTTCGTGTTTATTCGTTGATTTGGGTGTAAATTTAATAACAAATCAACTTTTATTAAAAAATCTCAGAATATAACTTTAACCCAGCTTATTTCAGCACCTTGTGGTAGGTTATATATGTATTTTGAGGTGTTCTACTGTAATTTGAGACGAAACAGAGTGAAGCCAAAAATTACAACAGAACCCCCAAAATACATATATATTGTGACCATATGTTCGTCTTAAGAACACTTATAGAAAAATATAAATCAAGTCGTACCAAAACTATTTGCTTGCTTTGTAGACTTTTCCAAAGCGTTCGTTACGATCCTACACTTTGGGCTGTTTTATAAATTAAGAAAATTAGGCATTTCTGGGAGATTTATTAACATCCTTCAAGATATTAACTTCGATAATTCATTGAGAGTTAAAATAGGTGATCAATATTATTCAAACACACTCACAGAAACTGTTGGAGTGAAACAAGGCGATAATGTGAGTCCTAACATGTTTAAATTATTTATAAATGACAATTTTCATGGATGAGGATAGTCCTGCAGCTCTAGACTCCATAGAGATAAATTGCTTATTATATGCAGATGACTTGATACCCAAAGGTTTACAGAATTGTATGGATAAACTCTCTGATTACTGTGTTCAAAATGGTCTCATTGTTAATTTAAAAAAGACGAAAGTTATAATTTTTGTAGGTGGGAAAATACCAAAGGTTGATATATATTATAGATGACATGTCTTACAACAAATGACAACACACAAGTATCTAGAAATTGTAGTTTCTGCTAATGGCATGTTTGATAAGTGCCAAGATGACTTATACAAACGAGCTTTGAGAGCATATTTTAAACTATTAAAACGTTTTACTAATGATACTGCTAGAGTAAAAACATTAATTCATATATTTGATCATACAATTAAACTAAATATGTTACACAAAATAATTATAATTTTAATATGTCATTTAAAAATGTCCAGTGTGTCAAACTTCATTTAAAATATATTCTAGGATTACACTAAAAATCAACTAATGATGCAGTTGTTGGTGAAACTGGTCGCTATCCTTTGTACATTGATATATTAACTCAGTCTATCAAATATTATCAAAGACGTAGTTCTTCATCTCCATCATCACTGTTATATTATGCTTTTAACGAATCTTGCTCATTGCACGAGAGGGGTAAAAAGAGTTGGGTTTCAAGAATATATTTTGTTTTAGAGAAAATGAATATGAACCATTACCAAATTCAGTCTAATCAATTTACTTCACTATTTAAGTCAAACCTCACTGTTAAATATAAAAATGATTGGACCACTAGAATTAATTCATGTACAACAGAGCACAAGGGTAAGTTATGCAACATTTAAAAAACACTTTGAATTTTGAAAAGTATCTGACCTGCATTCCAGACCCAAAAGTAAGATCCTATTTTACCAAGTTTATATTTTACCAAGTTTAGAATAAGTGCCCACAAATTAGAAATTGCAGATACAGAAACATCAGTGAAAAGAAGAGTTGCGCGCAACATGATGTCTCGCCTAAAGAAACATGTCCATCATACATGTTTCAAGCGACCTTCATCTTGACAAAATCGAGGGTTTATAGTCAAGCAAGACTGTCAGTATATCGTACGGTAGCATTCGCAAAAGCAGAAACAACACAAAATTTCATCATTTATAAAGGTCATGCATTATTATCAGGAGTCAAACATTTAAAACTGAATGTGACAACATCATTACCGTAATTGATTAGTCAAAGTCTACATTATGCAAAGTGCATGCCGGTACTCTATGGACTTAAAGATTGTTTTAAATTATAATTTTTGTTACAGTGTATTATAGGAAACTGTTAATGATCCATCTATATTTATGAACTACTTCACCCTTAAATTGATAATTTTATACTTTATTATGTTTTAAATTAGGCTCCAAAGCCTGATGTACTCGAGTTCCCTTTAATACCTGATAGCTATCTGCAGAAACTACACATTGGACTTGATGTAAAATTGAAGTAATTTGCCAACTTGTATTGTTTCAGGAACTGACATGTTAATTAATCTGCATGTATCATGTTTTATCAAGAAATGTCAACTCATATTAAAATTAATGTAATTCTGTTGCTGGAGTATGTTACAATGGTAATGGCATATTGTATACATTCATTCATTTCATTATCTTAAAGGGACATATGGCAATCTTGAAGTGTTTATGAAGCATTGCAATAATTGTTTCGATTTATATATCCAGTATCATATTCACTTTAAACCTACTTGCATATAAATAAATTAAGTTTTCAATGTTTCTCACTGATAAAGATACATTATTAAAGTTCATTATTATCAACAGTTAATTATATGTAAAATAATTTACTTCATATTTATTTTAGTGTAATTAATATTAATGATTGAACAAATACAAGTTATGCAGAAAAACTAGTGTGACCTTGTGATTTTAAAATGTTCAGATTGTCATGTGTACCTTTAAGAGAATTTATAATACAGATAAACTTTACTGGAGTATCAAATTACCCAGCTGCAAACAATAAATTAAGCCCCAGTGATTGGTGGCTGTATACTGTAATTGCTTCAATTATCACTTATCAGGGAAAATGTCATACATATAATTAATGTAATACTGTTATATACTACTATGAAAGACGCATTTTTACTCAATTGTTATTAATTCTTAAACTTCCATAAATATTGGCAATAACTGTTGCTTTTATCGAAGTTCATTATCTGGCAGTATGCTATCAAGACAGTATTTAAGGGAATTTGTAATATATTTTTTGAATTTAATCAATGAGTCAATAAGAAAAAGATTTGTTATTTGTTTAAACATATTTTTATCTAGAATATTTACAACCTTATATATGTTACACTGATTGGAATTAAAGTAAAAAGTTAACCTTCCAATGAGTTTATGGCTGGACAAGAACAATGCCCAGTGAGTTTATATATGAGATTTTGAACACTGTACATTGCTGCAGTGCTGAGAAAACAATGTGAAATTTGGAGAATATACATTTATTAAAGTGACCCTGACCTTGACCAAGGGTCAGTTTGAGGGCTGGAAGTCGCTTGGCTGGACAAGAACAATGTTCAGTGAGTTTATATATGAGATTTTGAACACTGTACATTGCTGTAGTGCTGCGAAAACAATGTGAAATTTGGAAAATATACATTTATAAAAGTGACCCTGACCTTGACCAAGGGTCAGTTGGAGGGCTGGAAGTCGCTGAAATAAGAAGAACAATGACCAGTGCGGTTATATATGAAAGTTGAACACTCTTCTCCAAAGAACAACAAAGTTATAATAATTTAACGCACTTTTAACACTTTTTTTTTTGAGATGGTAGATGCATTTAAGAGGAAACTGACCTTGACACAGGGTCAGTTGGAGACTGATAGTTACTGGAACGAGAAGAACAATAACCAGTGAAGTTATATATATAATTTGAACACTCTACTCCAAAGGAGAAATAAGTTATAAGAACTTTAACCGAAATGTTAACCGAAATGTTAACATAAATTAACAAAAATGTTAGCCAAAATGTTAACCAAAATGTTAACGCTGACATATTGTATTATAACTTTCTTGTCCTTGGGAGTAGAATGTTCAAATTTCATATATAACCTCCTGGTCATTGCCTGTCCTAATGCCAATAACTTCCAGCCCTGCAACTGACCGTGGGTCGGAGTCAAGGTCAGTAAAATACATGTACCGTCAATATTTATGTCAAAATTTGGTGACGGTACATGTATTTAAGTGACCTTGACTCTGACCCACGGTCAGTTGCAGGGCTGGAAGTTATTGGCATTAAGACGGGCAATGAGCAGGAGCTTATATATGAAATTTGAACATTCTACTCCCAAGGACAAAAAAGTTATAATAAAATATGTTGACGCCGTCGAGCCCGCCAACATTAGCGGCACCTATAGTCTCGCATTTTTTCAAAAGGCGAGATAATGAAAGGGTATGCAGACTGTGTAGTTTAAACCAGGTAGAAAATGAAGAACACTTTTTGATGAGTTGTCCTATTTTTAAACAGGATAGACGCAATTTCTTACATCAAATGTATTAAGTATTTCAATAATATATCCTCAAATAATAAGTTTATATTCTTGCTAAGTAATGAAGATGTCTTAAATATAACTGCTACTTTTATATACAAAATTATTATACACGTTTTGAGCTTTTAAAGCAAAGTTCCTCAACAAATTAAATACTAGTGTGTGCTAACTAATTATTAATTAAGAATATATTGTTTCAGAGAGAATATTTAAATATAAACAGATCGGACATGGAAAGTAGCATTCGAGGAGGACAGTCAACCACAAAACACAGAAACAAACACGCAAACAGACAAACAAGAAGGCAAAAGTAATAATAAAAGCAAACTACATCACAAACACAAAAGGGTTGGCAATAGGGCTACCGCCTTGGAACGGTCAGTGGCAAAGTAGGCCACTGGGGTTTAAACCAGGTTCTAGGGTGCATCAAACCTCACACTTACCCTATTGTCATCCCAATTAAACGGGGCAGTGTAAATAAAGAAATCCCCGCCATGAAATATTCTCCAACCAACAAGGCAGCGTTAAAAGGCAATATAAGTAAAACACATAGATGCTCGTGTATATATAAATACAAAAAAAAGCAAAGAAAGCCACAATGAAGGTACTCGATGTGCAGAAGCCAGAGCAACAAGAGAATAAACCATTGAGGGCACGACAAGACAAAGAAATACAAAACGATCGGACAGGGAAAGTAGCATTCAAGGAGGACAGTCAACCACAAAACACAGAAACAAACAATCAAACAGACAAACAAGAAGGCAAAAGTAATATTAAATGGCTCCAAACAAATATATAAATGTTCATATGTTTAATCTATGTCCTAAATTGTCGTGCTAAATTTTTTTGTTCAGTATATATACATTATTAACGCATTCACGCACTCTATCGATCCGGGGCAAATAATGGGCCACTGCAGATCCCGAGGGGTAGGCAGAGGGGTAGAACCCCAACAAATTCATGTTCATTTTTTGTTCATGCTCATTAAAGGTCTTCATCCTGACCCCTGCATTGTTTCAGGTGCCATCTCGCTCAAATCACTAGAGCAGTGGCAGCAAAACAATAAACGTGGCTCCAGCGTAAATGGAGTGTCTACAATAGAGTTTGCAGCAAATCTGCAGTTCTGCAGGTGAGAAGGTTCTAGGCCCATTCTCCATATTTTATCTCGATGTACATGGAGGATGAGCCTGGTATGTTCATTCCTGTTAGGCGCCATATAACCGTTCGCGTGTTGGTTTCGCCTTAAAACCCCAATTCAATTCAATTTTGAGTTACCAACTCATAATTCATTTTACGAATATTCAAGTCGCGGGTATTTTAAAAAACACAGGAATAAATCTATACTTTTAATCTGTATATATACATTATTATATGGACTGAACACCTGGATAGAGTTTTGATAAACGGCTTTGAAGTGTAAATTTGCCGTTCTTTGTTAGTTAGTTCCTTTAACTGAGTTAGGGACTTCGACGTTTTCCAAATTTACTCCTCATACATTTTTTATCTGATTTTCATGAAACTTGGTAGAAAGTATCAATATGATTTCTAGTAAAAGTATCAATATGATGTCTAGTAGCCCATATTGTCAGGACATTTTATTTATTTATTGACTGACAGACTTACTTACTTTACTTTACTTTACTTTACTTCACTTCCCACTCGCTCGTTCGCTCTCTCACTCACTGGACTCGATATATGTCTCTTGCTATGAATCGATTTGGCAAGAATTTCTAAATAACATATGACAAAATCGGTTTATTTTTTCAGTGTTTTGCATCAAACATATTTTCTCTGAGAAAAAAACACCAATTTTCAGTGTGTTTTTCGAACAAGTTTACAGCTGAACAATTTTTTATATCAGACAATCGCTTTAACAATATATAATATGTTCTGAAAATTTCGTAGAACTGGCACCAGTATAAATACAATTATGCAGATTTTCTGGGAAAATGGGTGTCTGAAAAATGGCGTCAGAAGTGACAAACCATGCATTCCTTACGACGTCATATTAAACGCCTTAATGATTATCAAAAAAAATAAAATTAAGTTTCACATTCAGAAAAGTTTAAATTTTAATTTGGTATAAATTTCATACGTAGTTTCAAAAAATATTCATAAGTGTGATTGGGTTAAATCGTTTAATTTAGGGTAACTAAAGGGGCGTGACTATACCGTACTACAACTACCAGATAGCGGAATTTAGAGTACGGACGTCACAGTGTTACTAAGTACACCATGCTACAAAAAAGATTGAGTCTGTCTCAGAGGTGTTTAAATTCGCCAACTGTCTGAGACCAGACTCTATCTATTACATAATGGGCATATAAAAGACTAAAGTGATTACCAATAACATAACTAAGGCTTGATTCTGATTTGTACACCATTAACTGAAGATTGAAAAATATATCTACGAAACATTTATATTTGGTGGGGGACTCTTTTACAGTTCGCCACTATGCTTTCCTCTTTAATTGTACGATGACCGGACAGGCTGTGGACCCTATGATGACGCCTACCTAAAGCCCATTGGGTGGGTGGCGTTTGATGTTTGTCTATGATCTTTCTTGTCGTGCCCTTAATGGTTTATTCTCTTGTTGCTCTGGCTTCTGCCAAGTCATTGAGTACCTCCATTGTGGCTTTCTATGCTAATTTTGTTTTGTTTTATATTTACACGAGCATATTTGTGTTTTACTTATATTGCCTATCGTTGCTGCCTTGTTGGTTAGAGATTATATCATGGCGGGAATTTCTTTATTTACACTGTCCTGTTTTAATGGGATGACAGTAGGGTAAGTGTGAGGTTTGGTGCACCCTAGAACCGGTTTAAAACCCCCGTGGCCGACTTTGCCACAGACCGTTCCAAGGCGGTAGTCCTATTGTCAACCATTTTGTGTTTGTGATGTCGTTTGCATTTAACAATGCTAGGTAGGGATGAGACTTTCCAAAAATTGTGCTGTTTTATTATTTTCTAAGCCTTAGTATCAGAATAACCTCCCATATATTAACAACAAATTATTTTGTTATACAAACGTATTGCTTTGAACACTTTTATTGTTTGTCATGGACAAGAATTGCCTATGAACATGCCAGCTAGGCTCATCCTCCATGTACATCGAGATAAAATATGGAGAAGGGCCTAGAACCTTCTCACCCTGAACTGCATTTGCTGCAAATTCTACTGTAGACACTCCATTTACTCTGGAGCCACGTTATTGTTTTCGGCCACTGCTCTAGTGATATGAGCGAAATGGCACCTGAAACAATGCAGGGGTCATGATGAAGACCTTTAATGAGCATGAACAAAAAATGATAAAATGAACATGAATTTGTGGGGGGTTGGGGTTCTACCCCTCTGCCGTCGCTTCTAACGGGATCTGCAGTGGCCCTATTCTTTGCCCCGTAGCCACACGGGGCTATTCTCAAACAAAACCAAAAACATTCCATATTTCGTAATTTTAAAATTACCTCTCTTTTCATTGAAGAATGATTTTCGATAACATACAACAATATGTTCCCAACATATTTGCTTAATTTTTATCACCGACTTTGTTTACAAATGACTTTGTAGCATTATTATTGGACATATCTATGTCACTTTACCATTGAATCCGAACATACACGGCTTTGTATCTCGTCTATGGAATTGACATGCATTTTATAAGCTGAATTTATTTTTCTCAGTAAATATATAAAAACAATTACGTAAAAACGTAGAATAACAGCTTAGAGCCTAAATATATGTTTTTAATAGTACATCAATCTTTTCAGAAAAGCATTTTAGTAAAAACACATACTTAAAGCTGTCGCGAAATTCAAATGAATTACCCCCCACCCTCACTGGGTTCCTGTCTAGGCTAGTACAGCTTGAAACAGTCCCACCCCCGCATCCAGTCTCCAATCTAGGCTAGTATTGCTGGAGACAGTCCCCCCGCATCCATTCTAGGAGAGTACTGCTGGAAACAGCACCCCTCCACACTCCACCCCCCGGCATCCTGTCTAGGCTAATAATGTTGGAAACATCCCCACGGCATCCAGTCTAGGCTAGTACAGCTGGAAACAGTATCCCCGGCATCCAATTTAGTACTGCTGGAAACAGTACAAAATTAAGTAATCACCCAGCACTGATTACCAGTCGGAAAATCAACTGCGGCGGGGAATCGAACAATCCAACCTGCTAACCATTATTGACTCTCCTTACATAGAAACCTACCAATTTGTTTATATATTGTAAGTTTCCAGTGTTGATGCATATCGAGATAAAACATACTACAAATGAGTATCGCGTACTTGCAGTTCTTTGATCTGTAAGTGAACTGGCTTTTAAATTGTATATTGCCGTTTTAAACGAATACACTTAAAGCAAACATATGTATATAAAAAGAGAGAAAAGAAAAAGAAAACTAATGATTATATGATTTAATTAGGAAGCGTTTTGTTTTAGTAGTGCATGCACACCGAATTACCGAACCGCGGATGGTGGAATATCAGTGATGAATTTATACAAGAGGCCTGTGGACGCTCTACTGTCTAAAACAGCTCTTATAGATTTAGATAGATATATCTAGACATAGCTCTCTTCTCCTATAGATTTAACAAAGGAAAATACAATATAGCACGTTTCAACAAATCAATGGCCATAACTCTGTTATTACTAACAAGATCTAGCTGGTTTTCGAAATTGTCCAAGATTTCATTGATATACCGCGCTTTGCACAACTAGACATCATACTGAAGCTTCCTGCCAAATTTCGTAGAAATCCAGCAAGCCATTTAAGAGGAATAGCGCCGACAACAAATTTAAAATAAAAATGTCAAAGGGCCATAACTCCGTCAAAAATCAGCGAACTGGAACAGAAGCGTGATATGCACAACTAGACATCTTACCGATGCTTCCTGCCAAGTTTCGTCGAAATTCAAAAAGGCATTTAGGATGAGTAGCGCCGTCATGTAATTAGAAAGATAATGAAAAAAAAAAAATTAAAAAAATTAAAAAAAATTCAAATCAACCAAAAAAAAAAAAGAGTAAATAAATGAAAAAATATTAAAAAAAAAAAGAAAATATTAAAAAAAAATATATCAATTGAAACAATTCAAAAAAAAATTGAAAAAAATAATTTGTAAAGGAACAAAAAATTAAAAAATAAATCAAATTAAAAAAAAACAACAAGAGGCCCAAGAGGGCCTGTGGACGCTCTACAGGCTAACATGGCTCTCATAACATCAATGAAGCGAGTGACTGCCATTTACGTTTTATTGGAAGTTTCGGGCATAAAACAGCTTTTTGACTAAGTCAAGGGCAATAACTAAAGAATCTGGTAAAGCTTGGTAAAGATCAGATGAAAAATAAAGGCCCTACCGTATTAACGAGGCAAAATATAGCATTTTTAACTAAATCAAGAGCCATAACTCCTCTATTACTGGTCCGACTGGTCCAACATAGAGCTAAAATATAAACAAGAGGTCAATGACCTTGAAGCTCTACTGATTGATTTTGATTTCAGGAAGTAGTCGCTACAAACTTGTTTTTTGAAAAATTATTTTTAGCCGTGGCGGCCATCTTGAATTTCCGGCCGACCTGAAATTTTGCTAGGATCAATTAGACATCAAGAGCAACATTCCAGTGAAGTTTCATGAAAATCCGTCAAGTAGTTTCAGAGGAGTAGTCGCTACAAGTTTTCATTATACAAGAGGTCAATGACCTTGAAGCTCTACTGATTGATTTTGATTTCAGGAAGTAGTGACTACAAACTTGATTTTTGAAAATCTATTTTTAGCCGCGGCGGCCATCTTGGATTTCACATCAACATGAAATTTTGCTAGGATCAATTAGACATCAAGAGCAACATTTCTGTGAAGTTTCATGAAAATCCGTCAAGTACTTTCAGAGGAGTAGTCGCTACAAGTTTTCATTATATAACTCTATGTAAACAAAGATGGCCACTGGCAGCCATGTTTAACGTCGAATCAAAACGATTTTCGACAAGGACCAACATCATGTCATGCTGATCATTTTAGAAAAAGTCCCATATCAATACTCTTATAGTTTTCAAGAAGTAGTCGCTACAAACTTATTTTTTAAAAATCTATTTTTAGCCGTGGCGGCCATCTTGAATTTCCGGCCGACCTGAAATTTTGCTAGGATCAATTAGACATCAAGAGCAACATTCCTGTGAAGTTTCATGAAAATCCGTCAAGTAGTTTCAGAGGAGTAGTCGCTACAAGTTTTCATTATATAACTCTATGTAAACAAAGATGGTCGCTGGCAGCCATGTTTAACGTCGAATCAAAACGATTTTCGACAAGGACCAACATCATGTCTTTAGAAAAAGTCCCATATCAATATCACTTATAGTTTTCAAGAAGTAGTCGCTACAAACTTGTATTTTGAAAATCTATTTTTAGCCATGGCGGCCAATCTTGAATTTCCGGCCGACCTGAAATTTTGCTAGGATCAATTAGACATCAAGAGCAACATTTCTGTGAAGTTTCATGAAAATCCGTCAAGTAGTTTCAGAGGAGTAGTCGCTACAAGTTTTCATTATATAACTCTATGTAAACAAAGATGGCCACTGGCAGCCATGTTTAATGTCGAATCAAAATAATGTTCGACTCGGATAACCATCATGTCATGCTGATCATTTTAGAAAAAGTCCCATATCAATATCACTTACGAGTTTCGAGAAGAAGATTTTTAAAAAAAAAATCCTATATAAGTCTATGTTAAACTGTGACCCCCGGGACGGGGACAAATTTGACCCTAGGGTCATAATTTGAACAAACTTAGTAGAGGACCATAAGTTGATGCTACATG
The DNA here is from genome assembly GCA_037043455.1 of Cyrtodaria siliqua. Taxonomy (NCBI): domain Eukaryota; kingdom Metazoa; phylum Mollusca; class Bivalvia; order Adapedonta; family Hiatellidae; genus Cyrtodaria; species Cyrtodaria siliqua. The sequence continues at coordinate 97,939 of JAWPHD010006086.1, forward strand.
TAATACATGAGAGCTCTGTGCCTTGTGGTTTCAGAGAAAAACATTTTTTAAAGTTTTTTCCTACATGTCTATATGAAAAACATGCAAAAACTCAATATACAAACTTTGGACCCCCGGGGCACGGCCATTTTTGACCCCAGGGACTTTATTTGAACAAACTTGATAAGTCTAGGCATTGGCGATCATTTTAAAAGAGAAACTGTTGAAATCTGTCAGCGGTTCTGGAGAAGAAGATTTTTTAAGGTTTCGACCATATATGGTAATGGCAGCCATCTTGGATGTAGCGCAGACTGAATTTTAACAAATCTAAAAAGCAGTCATCTAAGGATCATCCATGTTAAGTTTGGTCAAAATTAGCCAAGCGGTTTCTATGTTAAGTTTGGTCAAAATTAGCCAAGCGGTTTCTGAGGAGAAGTCGTTTGAAGAAAAGTTAACGGACGACAGACAGACGACAGACGACAGACAACACACCATCCCATAAGCTCTGCTGGCCCTTGGCCTTGGCCAGCAGAGCTAAAAATTCGAGATGACGTCGGTATGGATTACCTTATTTATTCAGAATTATGGCCCTTTATTTGCCTCAGATTGTTTTATGAACTTCATAATGCTTTTCATATAATTCAGCAATTTCTTCACAGAATTATGTTTTTTTTTATTATACCCCCACTTTCTAAAAGTGAAGTGGGGATATATAGGAATCACGTTGTCCATAACGTCCTGTCATGTCCCGTCCCATAACACACTTTTGGCCAGTCACGTCCCGCAACACATTTTTAATATTTGCATTTGAATGTGTTGTTCCCAAACTTCATATACTCATAACGGCGGATGACCTTATGTCCCTCTACATCGCTCTGAATACCGGTTAGCTCAGTCGGTAGCAACGCTTGACTATTATCACCTGCGAGTGTAATTTTAGTGTGGGTTACGAGTTCAATCCCATGAAACGGTTATTCTATTTTTGTATCGCTTTTGAATTCCGTCAATAATATTCAATAATGGTTGGTGTGTTATGTTTGTCAACATAATTATTTTTTGATTTATAGGATAAAAAAGTTACAGACATTGCCCCTTTAAACCGTTTGTTGGAATTTGACTTAAGTTGGCAGGAAGCATCAGTATGATGCCTAGTTGTGCATATTGCCTTTGTATTCCAGTTCGAGGATTTTTGAAGAGTTATGGCCCATCGAAATTTTAACCTAAAAATTTGTTGTCGCCGCTACCTCTCCTGAAGTGCCTATTGCATTTTGAAGAGACTTGGTAGGAAGCATCGGTATGATGCCAAGTTGTGCTTATAGCATTTGTGTTCTGGATCGATGATTTTTGACGTAGTTACGGCCATTTGACATTTTAAATTTGTTAGTCGCCGCTACTCTTCCAAAAAAACAATGTTGGATTGAAATTAATATGTTCCTACCACAACCAGGTCTATATGAATGACCTTGATCTACTTTTTGGACTAAATTAACACTGGTTTTATTTTATGTGACTGACAGCGCTACAGTGGTGCATCCATGTCCCATGGACACATTTTATAGTTTTACTATTGCTTTTGCCTTTTCTTGTTAAATAAAAACACTTTTCCACAAATCTGTATTGTTATCCAAAAATGTTCCCTATCTACTTCCAAACATATCTTAACAAGGTTGCACCCAATCAACTATCAAACTTCTTTTAACTAGGTTGTGCAGTGCGGGGAGACATGTTTTTCTCAAAAAAAACTCAGTTTTGGTAATTATGTCTTTACGACCAAAATTTTCTGGCCAAGATTTTGTTCTATTTTGTGTCGTTTGAAGATATTAAACTTATTATGGCAGTTTTCAGTAGAAATGAACAAACAGGGTAACATATATATCATTTTATTATAATTAAAACAAATAATTAACAATGGTTACAAAAATTATTGTACAATCCTCCTTGCATGTCTGCAGCACTTTCATCCATGATCAACAGCAAGTAGTGTCACATAATCTTGTATAAACATGTCAGGTCCATCTTGTCTTTAGTTATACAGAACCGCTCTCTGAAATAGGAATAACATTATTATTATCAACAGGAGGCATACTGGAACGATGATCATCTATTAAAGAAATCTGTCCTTGAAATAAGTACCACCGCCCTTAAAGCCAACCCCAACCCCACAAAACACATACCTTCCCTACCACCCAATCCTATCCAAGTAAGAACACCCGCTCCACTTTCCCCCACCAAATCATATCCAAGTAAGTTGTGAGAGACGACAGACAGAATAAAATTATTAAACAAATACTCGAAATCTGAAGTTGATATTGCCAAATATCAAACAAATGAACATCAAAATGCTCACACTGGATATCCAAAAAGCACTTATAGAGAAGTCGATGTATTTCATTTATATCTGATATAAACGTGCCAAATTTTAGTTGCCATGGAATGTTTGTATTGCTATGGAAGCTATTTTGAAATAGAGTGCACTCAATAGCAGTTGGGGAAGTCCATTATTTATTACTACCACTAAAATAGTTATCTTTATGCATTTTTTTCTTATGAATATTATTTTAAACTGGCAAACATGTTTTTTGTATCTTCATCTCTCTCTCCATATGGGCACTCACATTGTCATAATATGGCCTGGTTCTACTATGTTGTAGCTCTCACTGCTTTTCTTGGACTTCTCTTCTTGTTTGGACAATCTTTTGACAGGTGACCCCTTTCTCCACAGCTATAAAGAAAAATATTAATGTGTGTGTTATTAGTTGAATTATTTCAGTGTACTTTTCTGTATATGCTTTTTCACATGCACCTTTAGAAAGACAATTTGAGTCAGGGCCTCCGCTTTGATTCGCTAATGTCGCAAATGGCGAAAGAACAGCAAAAGTTGAAATCTTTTTAAAGCTTTTGCGAAAATTAAATTTTTTGTTGAAAATTAAAAAACTCAGAGATGAAATGATCTACAAGTGTGTAAATATCCTGTGAAAATAAGTGACCAGTCACCTGAACTAAATTGCAAGTGGATATGAGAATTCTTGGTTAACAATAATTTGTTAGATTATAAGAATAGTTGTTGTTTCTTTTCTTGCAATTAAAAAATCATTGATAATAATATCAAATATCATAAAACAAAATTGCTGTTTTTACTTTGATACTGAATTTATAATAATCTGTGTAGCCAAGAATGTCAAAAGATGTTAGTTATATAAACATTAATACAAATAATACTTGTAACAGCTTAATAAAAGATAATACTGCTATGATTATAGTTATCATCTTTTATTAAACTGTTGATTTATGGTAATTATTAAAGTATTACTTGTATTAATGTTGGTATAAATAAAGTCTTTTATAAAAACAAGAGAACCTAAATGAATCAATGCATACAGTACAGCTCACGCGAAACACACACTTCACTCTATTCGCAGAGTTTGGTTGTATCGAGTTTTGCGCGTATCTACGCGGAGTCAGTGTTTGTACTCGGCAAATTCATACTGCGAAAGTACGCTATTGCCGAGTGATAAGCACTCCGAGTTACTCGTAGAATCCAATTAAGCAAAAGTGCACACCTGTGAACTCCGCATACCTCTGTGTGAAGGATGCCGCGTATCTCGGCATAAAATTTAATTAACGGCAATTAAGATGGGTCTTTTTTCCTTCGACGTCGGCCATTTTTTTTTAAGAGTCGAATAGAATATTTCCAATCACGGGCCACCAAGTGCATGTATGTAATGTAATAAATATAGGCACGCACACACAACACATGCTTGATTGTGATGAGGAGTATTAATCAAATTATGAAGCAACATTATACTGATAAAAGAGGTCTACCAATAACATGCACAAGATGTGTAAACCTTTAAAATGACCTTGCTGTTTAATTGAATTAAATTGGAACATATTACAACTTTCTTTTCAGGTAGAAGTTTGATCAGCAAATAGATTTATATCGGTGCACAAGTTTGTACATGTATCTGTTGATTATGTGCAAAAAAGTACCGGATATAACGAAAAGCAAGTGCAATCAGATTAATTGCATTTCCTATTGTATACCCGCGTGCCCGAACCCATCATTGTATGACTGTACGTTTATAATTAATAACAAGAGGTCAATGACCTTGAAGCTCTACTGATTGATTTTGATTTCAGGAAGAAGTCGCTACAAACTTGTTTTTTGAAAAATTATTTTTAGCCGTGGCGGCCATCTTGAATTTCCGGCCGACCTGATATTTTGCTAGGATCAATTAGACATCAGGAGCAACATTCCTGTGAAGTTCATGAAAATCCGTCAAGTAGTTTCAGAGGAGTAGTCGCTACAAGTTTTCATTATATAATTCTATGTAAACAAAGATGGCCGCGGACAGCCATGTTTAACATCTAATCAAAATGATTTTTGACAAGGACCAACATCATGTAATGCTGATCATTTTAGAAAAAGTCCCATATCAATATCACTTATAGTTTTCAAGAAGTAGTCGCTACAAACTTGCATTTTGAAAATCTATTTTTAGCCATGGCGGCCATCTTGAATTTCCGGCCGACCTGAAATTTTGCTAGGAATATATTAGACATCAAGAGCAACAGTTCTGTGAAGTTTCATGAAAATCCGTCAAGTAGTTTCAGAGGAGTAGTCGCTACAAGTTTTCATTATATAACTCTATGTAAACAAAGATGGCCACTGGCAGCCATGTTTAATGTCGAATCAAAATAATGTTGGACTCGGATAACCATCATGTCATGCTGATCATTTTAGAAAAAGTCCCATATCAATATCACTTATAGTTTTCAAGAAGTAGTCGCTACAAACTTGTATTTTGAAAATCTATTTTTAGCCATGGCGGCCATCTTGAATTTCCCGCCGACCTGAAATTTTGCTAGGATCAATTAGACATTAAGAGCAACATTCCTGTGAAGTTTCATGAAAATCCGTCAAGTAGTTTCAGAGGAGTAGTCGCTACAAGTTTTTACTATATAACTCTATGTAAACAAAGATGGCCGCTGGCAGCCACGTTTAACGTTGAATCAAAACGATTTTTGATAAGGACCAACATCATGTCATGCTGATCATTTTAGAAAAAGTCCCATATCAATATCACTTATAGTTTTCAAGAAGTAGTCGCTACAAACTTGTATTTTGAAAATTTATTTTTAGCCGTGGCGGCCATCTTGAATTTCCGGCCGACCTGAAATTTTTCTAGGATCATTTAGACATCAAGAGCAACATTCCTGTGAAGTTTCATGAAAATCCGTCAAGTAGTTTCAGAGGAGTAGTCGCTAAAAGTTTTCATTATATAACACTATGTAAACAAAGATGGCCGCTGGCAGCCATGTTTAACGTCAAATCAAAACGATTTTCGACAAGGACCAACATCATGTCATGCTGATCATTTTAGAAAAAGTCCCATATCAATATCACTTATAGTTTTCAAGAAGTAGTCGCTACAAACTTGAATTAAAAAAATCTATTTTTAGCTTTGGCGGCCATCTTGGATTTCACATCAACATGAATTTTTGCTAGGATCAACTAGACTTCATGGGCAACATTTCTGTAAAGTTTTATGAATATCCATCCAGTAGTTTCAGAGGAGTAGTCGCTACAAATAAAAGTTAACGGACGGACGGACAGACGGACGCCGCACCACGGCATAAGCTCTGCTGATCTCTGATCAGTAGAGCTAAAAACATAGAAAAGTTTTCAGGCAAGTATATGTGGTATTGTTACGCCGACGACTCACTACTACATATCTTTAGTACAGACATATTTTGCAAAGTGGATTATTTCTTTTTAACTATTAATTGAAACTGAAAAACAATGACACCCACCCCGTACATTTTTTTCTAATTTTTTCTCAGGTGAATATCATGAAGGTGAGAAAAAACGTATTCTTTTTTTCAATGACTTGCTAGATCATTATTAAATTGACTGTATGAGGCCTATTATGAAATATCAAGTGTATACGTTCGAAGTTATTAAACTGAGAAGATGTGTTTGATATATCAAAGCATTTTTTTAAATCGACTTCCTGCACAATTATCACCTATTAATCCGTATTTTCTTCTTATTTCTTAGAGTAATGACAATGATCATGATGGTGAGAAAAAACACGTTGTCTTTTTCAATGACATGTTAGATTTTTATTAAATTGCCTGTAAGCAGCCTGTTATGAAATATTAAGTATATGTATGAAGTCATTAAACTGAGAAGATGTGTTTGCCACATCAAAGCATTTTTTTAAATCGACTTTCTGCACAAAATGTATCGCCTATTGTTTCATGAATGTAATAATGACTCAACTTTTGCAAGTGAGAAGATGCAAAAAAACAATGTGTAATGCGAAAAAACAATGTGTAATGCGAAAAAACAATGTGTAATAAACCAATAGATGCAGGTAGACACAATTGTAAAAAAACAAGTCACCCTCCCACTAAAATTACGATTTAATTTGTGAATAGAGGAATTCGCCAGGGCGATGTCTTTAGACCAATTTAATTACTTTTGTAAATCGCGTTTTTTTTCTTATCAATGTTTAATAATGATCTTACACGAGTGCCTGATTAATATTGAATTTATCAATTGAGTTGGATACTGCATCCATTAAGTTATACCAAGCAACATCCTACGCGATTTACATATTCCAAAAGTAATTAAATTGGTTTAAAGACATCGCCCTGGCAAATTCCCTTATTCACAAATTTAACGAAAGTAAAACTAAAATAAGCCTGAATATGTTTACATGTAACTTGCAGTTGAATATGTCTATACACTTTTATCTGAGACTGTGATATACTTGAATATATAAAACATGTGTATTGATCGTTACTCCTTACTTGAACATGCAAAAAAGTTGCTCATTCAGAAGTATACACATTTTTATTACCCCGAAACCAGAATCACTACAGGATGGACAACGGTAGTCACAAGAATTAATGAGAGACTAAGAAGAAAAGAGGTCAGGACGAATTTGAACTGAAGGCATGCACCCACGTCTGAGAACATACTGCAAAACATTGAAAATTTGCAGACCAACATATCATTTGGAGACGCTTTCTCCTTGTTGCTGTATATATATATATGTGTGTGTGTACCTTTTCTACTTATATGTCAGCTGTTAATAAACATGAACAATAACATATTTTCTTGTTAGAAGTTTTAAAATAGAATACTTCTCCCTCTATAGTCATTACCAAACACAAATGCAAACAACTTTGCCGTTTATAAAGTTCGGTTGAAAATTATTATTTTTTAAGAACATGCTTGTATATTAAAACTTGAGGACTCTGTGTTTTTTTGTTTCTTATTAATTCACAATAGTTTAGTGTTTTTCTTATTAATTCACAATAGTTTAGTGTTTGTTAGCAGATGTTAAATATGTAACTGAGTGATCACAAACAAGAATGCTGTAGATGTTGCGATATATCTACTAGACTACACCATATGAATCAGAAGGAATGAGTTATGCTCCCAAAACTAGCTTCGAGTTTGGGATGACAGTATGGTGTGTGAAGTTTGGTGCACCCTAGAACCTGGTTTAAACCCCAGTCTTTTTTGCCACTGACCGTTTGAAGACGACAGCTCTATTTTCAACCTTTTTTGTGTGTTTTTGGTGTCATATTCCTTATTAACATTTCCATTCATTTTGTCGTTTTGCGTGTTTTAGAGTTAACTGTATTCTGGGGAAGCTGCTTTTCCTGTTCGAGTTTTATACTTTTTATAAGTGTTTCTACGACAAAACTTCTGTTAACAATAATAGATGCCCTGGTTACTAGGTTAAAGGATAATTTTACATCATTTTTATAAATAGACAGCCTACTGCAGTGTTGCAGTGATGGTTTAAATATTTCATTATGTATTATTATTGGTGCGACGGATTGCGGCAGGTGCTGTTCATAAAAAACCGCACCATACTTTTGAACATTTTCATGTCAATGGACACTAAATTCATATGTTTCCAAATAACTTGTAGTTAAGGAATTATAAGGCCAGTATCAACTTTTTTTGTTGATCAACCCTCGTATTTGACAAAATCAGCAAATATTTTTATAAAGTTGGTCTTAAAATCCACTTACGTAGGTTCAGTTTCATGGTACCACAAAACATCTAAGACAATCAGGCACGCAAACGAAATATGTATTTACATACATGCATATACTGTACTTGACTCAGTATACATATTACACAACATATTTTATTTATCCAAGAGAATACCACGATACGTCCCTAATGATCTATACTAGTGTAATGGAAGCGTGATCTAACCTGGTTACTGCGACATGTACATGTAGAGTGCATGTTTACAATATCGTAACTCTGCTCAATACACATGCTCAATACACATGAAAACGCCCGATTCAGAATCCTGACCATGGCAACGCGCTTGACAACGTGTAAGACAACGTGTGCTAAGAAATAGAGTGTGTATTGGAAGCTAGCATTGGTTGCCGTTACAGATTACTTTCACGTACAGCGTACATTTACAACAAACATAAAAATAAAACACGTAGATCTATGCAGATGTACATTACCTGTACGAATGCCGTTCATTATTGTTTCAGACATAAACATTCAAGTCCGATAAAAAGGTAATTTACCTGAATAATTGACGACTCGGCATTCGCTGAGTTCGTCTACGCGGAGTATCTCGGTGAAGTTACGCTAGTCGTTCGTCCCGTAGCTGATTTCCACTCGGCGTAGTTTTATCGTCCAAACTCCGCGTAATTAAGCGATTTCTGAATTCCTCACTCGGCATGAAAGAGTAAAGTGTGTGTTTCGCGTGAGCTGTACTGTATATGCCGTTTATTCTGAAAATGGCTTTCAAGTTTTCGTTATTCGATGAAAAAATGGCTCCAACTTTGGCTCTTATTTCTCAAATTTTTCATTTGGCGAAAGTGGTTGCGAAGAAAAAAAACACCCAGGGGAGGCCCTGTGAGTGTTTTTAAATGCAGACATTTTTTGCACTAGTTCTAAGAATGATAATTTCCACATACTTTCCTGCCATACATTGATTGCAGGTGTTATTAGAATGATAATGTTATTAGAATGATAATGCCCACATACTTTTCCAGTCATATATTGAATGCATGATGTGTTATTAAAATGACTCATCACGATGCTAACAGAGAGAAGAAATCGCCACCCCGGCCTGCTTACTTGAAACACTCCCTGTGATCTTTGTTTTGACCAGCCTTTTCATTAGGGCAATCATGAGACATATGTCCAACTTCCCCACACCTGTAACATGTCACTTCCTTTGGACAGTCATGGGAGAGATGGCCCTTTTCTCCGCACCTGCAAGCAGTTTACTTATCAATTCATTTGCATTTCATACCAAGACAAGCTGAAAGTGAAAGATCATTGTGATAAAGATTTAACAAAATCCTTCAAGAGGGTTCAGAGAAGATGTCATTTTTAGCCTTTTCCTATATAACTCTATGTAAACTTTGGGTTGACGTGGCTGCCATTTTGATTATTCGACAATAACGAAAAACACAAACTTGATAGAGGCCAACCCAAGGAACATGTCAGGGTCCGACAAATCTTTAAAATCTGTGGTAGCCCACTGGGCTACCAGAAACTGAACTTGGTAGCCCGGCATGCGCGCGCGCGGACACGAGGCGACTCATTAACATGTTTCACATTGGTGAACTGTGTACTTTTGACTTTGTTGTTTTACCAATATAAAAATAAAACTAGACTTAAATTTTAAAAAGATTATTTTAAATTATGTGGTTGCTAAAGCCAAATTATTATAAAATGCCTCTTAATCATTGAAATGAAATGGATAATGTTTTATTTTTTTGATGATAGTCATTTGCAATCGTGAACGCTCGGCCAATCCCGTCATTCCTCGGGATCCCTGAATCAGTGTACGAGATGTTGCGAATGAGTCATCTGCACTTAAAAGTCGTCATCAAAAAACGTGTAAAAAAATCGAAAAATAAAATCTAGTCCAGGTTACATTTTTCTTACATTTTTACATTAGCGTTAATAAACAATAAAGTTTCCTTATAAAGTTGTGCTTTTATATACGAAATAAACACGTCTCTACTATCCACAGGCTAACGTCGACAGCGACACGCGCAAACAAATACATGTACATTGTACCCAAGGCTTTATTTAGTACACGTCGCTGTGTACTGAGTTTATAAAGGAATGAACTACACATGTTTGTGTTGCATGTACATAACACAAGCACGTTTAAGTCATTTGTAAACGCGATGTTTTTAATATGGTGGTCAACACTAATTGATAAGCGTACGTGTCTTTTAATTATGAACAAACAAAGTCCAGACTCTATTGTGCCCATCGCGTCAGGTATACCTTGACGTGTTCGTTGGCGGAGGGACTATAAACCTTAGAATTACACACACACACAATTATGAACAAACTTTTTTGCATCAAAAATCAAATTAAGAAAGCGCGTGACATGTTGATAAAAAAATGTGTTGCTCGTAAAAAATAATGTATTTACGATATCAGGTAAGTACATGCCACAAATTTTCCTTGGTTGTTGAGCTATTCAAGATCAAAGTTCGCATATAAACAACTTTTCCCGATAATTTTTGTTATTGTTTACCAGGGCCTTCAGTTCAGAAAAACAGAAATTCTTATAATTGGTATGGTGCCCCGATGCAGCTTTTTTAAAATAGCGACGGTCAGGATTGTTATTCGCTTTTTGATTATGTTGTTGCCTGGATATAATTATTGACGACGTTTGGTAAAATATTTGTGATGCAAACAATTATTTCGCAATTAAAAATGAAAACTATAAATATCCAGTCAGTTAAATCGCCGTGAAACCCCGGCGAGTTCTCACTGGGATTCTCCGCGATGATGACTGAGAATACCCATATTTTACGGTGGAAAAAAATCGCCGCGATGAGTGTCGTAATCCGCGTGGTACCATCTGTATTATCATTTGATTTTTGACTTCTTTAATTGTCTTAGTCAATTGCCAGGTTTTTATTGCGTGCAATTTGCAAACGCAGGAAAAAGGAGACGCAGTCTTCTCCCATAATGCCACTTGGCCATCCAATCAAATGTTTTCCAGTCATGTCCGAGTGAATAAATTAATGACGCAGCATCGTTATTATCCAATCAAAGAGTGTACCCTAGTATTAAAACAACTAATGAATATTAATGAGTTATGCATGCGTCAATCGCTCGTGTCCGATCACCCGTGGTGTCTAAACACCTTTTTAATTGGTGTTATTATCGACGCGTGGCGGTGTAATCTTATCTGACTAATTAGCTGGGAACACAGGATTTTATGATATGGATTTAGAGCTAAAATCCGTTTTTTTGCCGGGCTACTTCAAAAGAAAATCTGCAGTAGCCCGCCGGACGCGAGATAGATAAATAATGGTAGTCCGGATCTCGACTTTTGGTAGCCCGCGGGCTCCGGGCAGAGGATTTGTCGGACCCTGCATGTATACATGACATTTCACTAGAATGGAACAAGTGGTTTTGGAGGAGATGTTATTTGAAATCTCCCTAAATTTTACCTAATTTAGGCATGGCGGCCATCTTGGATGACTGGCGGCCATGAAAAATCTGAGAGGGGGCCTCCTAAGTAACATTGTGATAAAGTGTCATCAAAATCCTTCAAGCGGTTTCAGAGAAGATGTCGATTTTATAAAATTGCTTACAGACAGATGGACGGACGGACGGACAGACAGACGACGGACGAAAAGTGATCGTGTAAGCTCTTGTAACAGAATAATACCATCCCAATTTTAACCCATGATACAAAAGCAATTTTTGAACAACACCAAGGCCTGAAAGTTCTACTCATCCGCTCGCCATGACCAGAGCTCATTGTTGCAGAACAAGTAGAAATTCAGATTAATTCTCTAACGATTTATCAATGTTACCATTCAAATATGATGAAGGACGAGTAACTCAGAAACAAATTATCCTGCCCTGAACACCAAATAATTTTTGCAACTGTCTCTCATGATACATTCATAAAAGTGCTCCCAATCTGAATGACTGTCCACCGTGAAAACAATGATAATTCATTCTCTCTCAGAAGATCACTTTATAGATGGAACATGTATTGTTATGTTACAATTTGAATGAAGGTAGAGTTATGGTTCTTGCGCTCTGCATTTTCTTTCTTTGCCCCTTATCATTGTGTTAAGTTTCATACCAGTCCCATTTAATAGTAGTTTTCCAGTTATCCTCCAGACTAGAATTATAAGTATGAAATTACTAAGGGCAATGTATTAACTTATTCACTTAAATGGAGATTGGCTGTAGACAACAAATGTATGACTAAGACAAAAAAATAAATATAATTTGGTGAAAACTCCACCTAGATTTACGGTTCTGGCACATCATTCGGATGTGATCTTCACTTGTATAAATTAAAGGTTTGTGTGATTACCTTAGTTTTCATAGATATGATGCGGACAAGAAATTTGGGACGACATAAAATGGGACATAATTTGGTGCCTCCTCACAATGCCAAAACCAAGTATTTTACCTGTAACAGGTCTTCAAAGCAATGTCTTGATTAGGGCAGTCCTTCCGCATGTGTCCAGCTTGTCCACAGTTGTAGCATATATCTGAAATAAAATGTGCACAAATAAGAATCCAACTGCAACCTTCTTTATTACTGTCCAGGAGGATCTCCAGACAGTGAGATGAGATGGGTTCTCCTTCATTAAAGCCACTCTATTAATGCTACCAATCAGAGTAAATTACTGTAATCTTTATAACTGTATCTACGGATTAAAATTTAAGTAAAATCACACTATAACTCATTTGTTTTGTAAAGTAGACAATATTAACAGTACTAGTATTCTAAACAAAATATGTCCATACTCCATTTCGTCAGACAGACAGACTACATGTAAAGTACTATCTTAAGTAAACAGTCCCATGTTGATGCAAATCACAAATCTAAACCTATCATAGAGATGGCAATGTCCATGTGCTTACCTTCCCTGCCTTATACTACCAGTGGACACATTACAAATGAAGATGACAATGTCCATGTGCTTACCTTCCCTGCCTTATACTACCAGTGGACACATTATAAATAAAGATGACAATGTCCATATGCTTACCTCACCTGCCTTATACTACCAGTGGACACATCTATACGAGGGGGATTCAATATGTAATGTCCATCCATCTATTTCTTTGTTAATATCATCCTGAAACTCGTGCAGTTTAAATGATTGCATGGTTCAATGCATAACCAATACAATGATACCAAATTCTTATTGGTCCAATGACTACAAGTCAATATGCAATGCAGTTGAAAACACCCAGTCGTATACACTGCATCCGAAATGGTGGGAAAAAGAGCTTCAAATAGTGACCAAATAAGGAGCTATATCAAAGTGCGCTATGGACTTGGTTTTAAAGCACGTGCCATATGTAATGAAATATGCAGTGTTTATGGACATAATGAAGTCTCGTATAGGACTGTTGATAGGTGGATTAAGAAATTCAAAAGCGGGCACCAGCATGTTAAAGATGACCCAAAGCCAGGCAGAAAACGTTCTGTAGTGACCTCTAAAAACATTGAAAAGGTCAAGGAATTACTGCGCAAAGATGCAAGATATACCAATAAGGACATAGCTCGCATTGTGGGCATTTCAACGGGGTCAGCTTTTTTCATTCTGAAACAGGTATTGAAGTTATGTATTCCTGCTCGTCGAGATTAATTTGAAGGCATGAAATAAAAAAGTACTTAAAAATATGTGTTGCTTGTAATTAATATTCATATGGACATTACATATTGAATCCCCCTCGTACTACCAGTGGACACATTACAAATGAAAACGACAACGTCCATATGCTTACCTTCCCCGCCTTATACTACCAGTGGACACATTACAAATGAAGATAACAATGTTCATATACTTACCTTCCCTGCCTTATACTACCAGTGGACACATTATAAATGAAGATGACAATGTCCATATGCTTACCTCACCTGCCTTATACTACCAGTGGACACATTACAAATGAAGATGACAATGTCCATATGGTTACCTCACCTGCCTTATACTTCCAGTGGACACATTATAAATGAAGATGACAATGTCCATGTGATTACCTCACCTGCCTTATACTACCAGTGTACACATTATAAATGAAGATATGCTTACCTTCCCTGCCTTATACTACCAGTGGACACATTATAAATGAAGACGACAATGCCCATATGCTTACCTTCCCTGCCTTATACTACCAGTGGACACATTATAAATGAAGATGACAATGTCCATATGCTTACCTCACCTGCCTTATACTACCAGTGGACACATTATAAATGAAAATGACAATGTTCATATGCTTACCTCACATGCTTTATATTACCAGTAGACACATTATAGATGAAGATGACAATGTCCATTTGCTTACCTTCCCTGCCTTATACTACCAGTGGACATATTATAAATGAAGATGACAATGTCCATGTGCTTACCTCACCTGCCTTATACTACCAGTGGCCACATTATAAATGAAGACGACAATGCCCATCATATGGTTATCTCATCTGCCTTATACTACCAGTGGACACATTATAAATGAAGATGACAATGTCCATATGCTTACCTCACCTGCTTTATATTACCAGTGGACACATTATAAATGAAGATGACAATGTCCATATGCTTACCTCACCTGCTTTATATTACCAGTGGACACATTATAAATGAAAATGACAATGTCCATATGCTTACCTCACCTGCTTTATATTACCAGTGGACACATTATAAATGAAGATGACAATGTCCATATGCTTACCTCACCTGCTTTATATTACCAGTGGACACATTATAAATGAAGATGACAATGTCCATATGCTTACCTCACCTGCTTTATATTACCAGTGGACACATTATAAATGAAGATGACAATGTCCATATGCTTACCTCACCTGCCCTATACTACCAGTGGACACATTATAAATGACAATAACAATGTCCATGTGCTTACCTTTCCCGCCTTATTCTACCAGTGGACATATTATAAATGAAGATAACAATAAGTATGTGCTTACCTTCAACGAATTCTTCACAGTCCTTGGATATGTGGCCTGGTTTGTTACATTTGAAACACCGTTCCTCCATTTGGCAGTCCCGTGCAAAATGACCGATCTGGTTACAATTGTAACAACGAACTATAAATAAATGAGAAAATAATCACTGTTACCGTTAACAACCTGTAAATAAAACTTACAAAACGGGGCAGAAAAAAATGGCTGGATATGAAATAGTGAATTTGTAAATAAACACCCATGCAGGGGGCCTCAGATTTAAATTTTACTCAGAAGACTTCTGAAAAATGTTGGAAGGATAAAAGGTTTAACGTTGTAACTGAGATTTGTACCCCCACCAAACAAACAAAAAGAAGTATTGCAACAGTCACACAGTATGACGTCCCCTATCGGGCATGTTAAAATCCCACAAGAACTTAAGTCATTGCTCAGAAAACAATTTCCTATTTATAGTAAGTGTGACCTAGACCTTGGACAAAATAACCCAAATAGCAATCCAAACATTCTTTCCATGAGCCGCACCTTTTGGTAAAGTTTCAGTAAAATCCCTCAAGGGAAACACAAGTTATTGATCGGAAACCAATTTTCTGTTATATTAACAGACTTCAGTGCCCTTTTCCTTGGACCATATGACCTGAATAGCAATCCCAAGCTTCCTTTAAAAGGAGCCACACATTATGTTAAAGTTTCGTTAAGATCCCCCAAGAAAAACTGAAGTTATTGACCGGAAACCAATCTTCTACTTATAGTAACACAGTGACCTTGAGTGACCTTGGACCAAATACTCCGAATAATAATCCCAAACTTACTTTCCATGAGCCGCACCTTTTAGTAAAAGTTTAAATAAAATCGCTCAAGAGAAACAGATTTTTAATTGGAAACCAATTTGCTATTTATATTAACAGTGACCTTGGCTCATATGACCTGTAGCAATCCAAAGCTCCCTTTCCATAAGCCACACCTTTTAGTAAATTTTTTTCAGGCCATTATCTCATTCCTAAGTAACTAAAGCTTTTGAGCAGAAACCAGTTATTCTATTTTTAGTAACAGTGACCTTGAGTGACCTTGAACTAAAAACTCTGAATAAAAATCCCATACTTCCTTTCCATGAGCCGCACCGTTTGGTAAAAATTCCAATAAAATCCCTCAAGGGAAATAAATTTTAATTGGAAACCAATTTTCTATTTATATTAACAGTGACCTTGTATCAAATGACCTGAATAGAAATCCCAAGCTCCCTTTCAATAAGCCACACCTTTAAGTAAAATTTCTTCAGGCCAGTATCTCATACCTAACTAAAGCTTTTGAGCAGTAACCAGTTATTCTATTTTTAGTAATAGTTTTGTTTGTTTGTTTGGTGTTTACGTCATTTTCAACACATGTAAGGTTATATATGATGGTCGATTTTTTGTGGTGGAGGCAGATCACCCACTTTTCCTGGGTAGAACCAGTACTGTACACCTCTTGTCATCCGTAAGAATCGACACTTCCTCACTTACAAGTCGAGCTTCCAATGGGATTCGAACCCGCAGTGGTGAGAGGCGAAGGTTTACAACGCTACGTTCTTAACCATTCGGCCACAGAGACGCTTTTTAGTAACACTATTTGACCTTTACCAGAGTGATCCCAAATGAATCCCAAGCTTCCTTTTTAGATAAGCTATATACACACCATGTTTCGGGCCAATATCTCATTCCTAACTAAAGTTATTCATGGGTGACCCTTGACACCAGTGACCACAAATGCAAAGTAACACTACAGCCTCGTCATTGTACTTAACCTAAAAACAGTTTATAAATGTAACACAATCAGAGTTAAAGTACTCCCCTGTTATTCCCGCTGATGGGGTCATTGTCGTATCGGGTACTACAGAAAGGTACCCGGGGTACATTTATGTATACAGAAACGTACCCGAAAATCTTTGAATTCCAGAACGGCCCCCAAATATACAGGAACGTACCCGGACAAACAAGATCTCATTGGCGGAATTGAAACAATTTAGAACTTGATAAAACAACTACTTCAACACTATTGTTTATCATTAACTATTGCGCTAATGTTCTTAAAAACATATTTAGGCTGCCATAGTTAGTAATAAAATATAAAATACAGAACGTATTGTCGTAAAACTGTAAGTTGTAAATCATCAAACCCCACACAAAAAAAGAAAATAAATATGCAGCTCGTCATTCAAGAAGAGTTGGTCAAATATTTAGAACATCTGCATTCCTTGAAGGCGGAGGCAACTGCGAGCGGCATTTAAAGGGACACACGGCAATCTTTATGTTTTAAAAACTCACGGCGTCCCGCTAGTTTTTCTGCATAACTTGCATTTGTTCAGCAGTTAATATTAATTATAAGAATAGTATTAAGCAATTTGTTTTTGCATATTGTTATTTTATGATTTTATTGCACCAATAATATGTTAAAATTTATAGTATAATCCGTCGAAATAGTGAATACTTAAAATTTTATTTATTTAAATGTAACCAGGGGAAAAGTAACAAGAGGCCCTGTGGACGCTCTACTGGCTAACATGGCTCTTATAACATCAATGAAGTTAGCTACTGTCATTTATGTTTTTTTGGAAGTTTCGGGCAAAAAACAGCTTTAGAACTAAATCAAGGGCCAGAACTAAAGAATCTGTTAAAGTTTGGTAAAGATCAGATGAAAATTGAAGGCCCTACCGTATTAACAAGGCAAAATATAGCATTTTTAACTAAATCAAGAGCCATAACTCCTCTGTTACTGGTCCGACTGGTCCAACTTAGAGATAAAAAATAAAAAAATAAAAAAAAATAAAAGCAAAATTAAAAAAAATATATAAAAAAAAGAAATAAAAAAAATTAAAAACAAAAAAAATAATTAAAAAATCGGATGAATAATGAAGACCCTATCATCTTAACAAGGCAAAATCAAGGGCCATAACTCCGCTAATACTTGGCCAATCTGGCTGGTTTTCGAACTCATCCGAGCTTTCATTGATATTAACAACCTCTTAAAGTTTGGTAAAGAATGGATGAAAAATGAAGGCCCTATCGTCTTAACGAGACAAAAGTTAACAATAGACGACGGACGACGGACGGACGACGGAAGGCATCCCATAAGCTCTGCTGGCCTTTGGCCAGTAGAGCTAAAAATGATATTGCATATATAAATCGAGACACTCATTTCAAACACTTCCCACCTGCTATCTTCACCGCGTGCACGTCGCTGTGTGGGCACTGATGACACTCATGATGTTTGTGTAGGGGTCGCCTTGCCAGCGCTATACGCCATTGCCGCTCTATTCGCGTGGAGTGGTATTACCGAACTCTAAGGTCAGCTCATAGAGTTTAGTAGCTTGAGTGTCATTTGTCCGAGGTAAGGATGTCTCCTGCGTCCCGTCACAGCACACATCACCTGATGGCTACACCAAACTCTTGACGTCACAAGTCTGCAGGCTGGAGCTGAGATCAACCCCCACAGCAGAAGTAGCAGTATGTAGGCAGTAATAGGGATCGACGCCGAGGCCTATATTTGACTGAAGACCAAAGAGGGGAAGATGTACCAACCGTCGGATGGTGTGTGCGGCGCAGGGGTCATACTGTGATGGGTGTGGCCCATACTGGGCTACCTAAACTACACCAGCCCAGTAGTTCGTTGAGTCAACCACCTAGAGGATGTCATCCAGATCCCCCACTTCACCTCCGCTGCAAAAACCACAGAGCGGAAGCGAAAACCACCAACATACGATCAACAGATCCCACAACACAGCAGCACCATATCAACCAACATACTCAACGCAGATCATAGTCCAGACTCCATTGTCCCCATCGCTTCAAGATACGTGAGATCGTGTTTGTTGGTGGAGGGACTATAAACCTCGGAACAACACACACACACACTCTTTCAAAC
This sequence comes from Cyrtodaria siliqua, assembly GCA_037043455.1. Lineage (NCBI taxonomy): Eukaryota > Metazoa > Mollusca > Bivalvia > Adapedonta > Hiatellidae > Cyrtodaria > Cyrtodaria siliqua. The sequence continues at coordinate 116,826 of JAWPHD010006086.1, forward strand.
ACTTCAAGATTGCCGTGTATCCCTTTAAAAAGTGAATCGATTAAACTTTGTAAACAATGAAAGTTTCGTTTCCATGAAGTAACAGAACGTTTTACGGCCGCGTTTTACGACATTGTATTTTGTCTCGGGGTACATTTATGTATATTTGGGGGCCTTTCTGGATTTCGATGGTTTTCGGGTACGTTTCTGTATACATAAATGTACCCCGGGTGCCTTTCTGTAGTACCCGGTACGACAATGACCCCATCAGCGTTAATCCCTATAATATTTAATCATGCAATGGGAGTTTCCTAAAAACTGAGAGTTACTCGGTGGTTAATCATATAAACACCTGTTCTGGAAAACTTTGAATTCTGGGAGAGAAGAGGTATTGCCATATTAGTGGACACCATTCGCCGAAAGGTCTTGTGGGTAATATATGCATACAATGATGTAATCACCATGGCATTAACCTGTAGCTACACAGGTTGGTGTCCATATGTGGGGCATGACTAACTGCCGAAATAACTGCCGAAAGGTAGTCTGGGGGAATCTTCTAATATACTACTGAGCATGGAAAGTCTAAAAGAGTAGAGGGTCGGTGGTTCAGGAGTGGAGAGTCAGTTTCAATAGACGGTCGTGTATCCACAAGATGGATCCGCACAGTCTAAGACAGGGTGTGGGATAAGTTAAATATACTATGGAAGCTAGTATTGTAGGGCAGTTGTTCAGTGTTATATAATAATTTAAGGATTTGGACATTTAAACGTTTTTAAATACTATTATACTTTGTGAACCCATTTAATGATAGGGACTATTTTAGTAGTTAACAAATGGAAGTACTGAAAAACCACTATACACAACGGATATGTATATATATCTATAACAGGATGTTCATATCGTATTATGAATTTGTAATTGTTCGGACTGTTTTATATGTACAAATACATTATGGAAATCACAACGCGAAGTCCGGACCTTGTTATTAAATGAACCAAACATGTCATACGACCCCGTAGTCTACACCTTTTCATATAAGCTACCTATACAGCAAGTTTCGGGACAATATCTCATTCCTAAGTAGTTATTGAGCAGAAATAGTTTTTTTTTCTATAATATTTTTAATAAGGTGACCTTGACCCCAGTATCCCCAAATGCAATCCCAATTTTCCATATAAGCTACCTACCCAGAAGGTTTCATTCCATTATCTCATTCCCAACTAAAGTTATTAAGCAGAAACAAATCATGACAGACTGACAAACGGAGTGCAATCCTATAATTGCCCTTCGGTTACGACCGGTAGGGGACTAATAACGTACAATGATAAAGACGGTAAGGGACTAATAACTTATAATGATAAAGACGGTAGGGGACAAATAACTTATAATGATAAAGAATTGCTTAAAAGGTTCTAGATACGAACATTAAACTACAGCAGGACTCGTAATTTGGTGTGTGACAAACTATATGTTGATTAAACATACACATACATGTATCAACTTCATTTCATTATCCCAGGCGGATCAGGAGTCATGGATTTGAAAATGTCATGACCTTGACCGATGATATTGACCTTAAAGGTGCAACCCCAAAAATAGTGCAACACACATTGTTCAGAGTTCTCCATCGGTTCTCGAATGGGTAAGGTGAGGGTAGCCAATTCTGCTGTGACTCTACACCAAGGGTAACATTGTTGGCCTTGTTATAACCAAAGTGCAAAATTGCGCCGAAACAGGTATTGCTGAGAAGTTAATCCCAATAAAAATACCATTGAATAATAAGACATTGAAATGAAGCGAACTTAAATGTCCAGTTTTTAAGCATAAAAATGGCAGATATCTGCTGCCTTGGCATTTTGTTAATATATTGGTAGTTTTTTTCCCTTATATAAATGGTACAGAAAAATGATACCATTCCCAATGGCAAAAAGTGTGTTTATTCCCAATTGGAGTGAAAAAATTCATTAGAGTTTCTATTATTATCAACTCTGACCAGTTTGGTAAATATCTGATGACAGAGGAAGTATTGGTATCAACACTCTGACCAGTTTGGTAAATATCTGATGACAGAGGAAGTATTGGTATCAACACTCTGACCAGTTTGGTAAATATCTGATGACAGAGGAAGTATTGGTATCAACACTCTGACCAGTTTGGTAAATATCTGATGACAGAGGAAGTATTGGTATCAACACTCTGACCAGTTTGGTAAATATCTGATGACAGAGGAAGTATTGGTATCAACACTCTGACCAGTTTGGTAAATATCTGATGACAGAGGAAGTATTGGTATCAACACTCTGACCAGTTTGGTAAATATCTAATGACAGAGGAAGTATTGGTATCAACACTCTGACCAGTTTGGTAAATATCTGATGAAAGAGGAAGTATTGGTATCAACACTCTGACCAGTTTGGTAAATATCTGATGAAAGAGGAAGTATTGGTATCAACACTCTGACCAGTTTGGTAAATATCTGATGACAGAGGAAGTATTGGTATCAACACTCTGACCAGTTTGGTAAATATCTGATGACAGAGGAAGTATTGGTATCAACACTCTGACCAGTTTGGTAAATATCTGATGAAAGAGGAAGGTAATGACTGTTAATAAAGCAAAGTTTCTTTTAAAAATTCAAGAACCATAACTCTGCCATTTCCAGTCCAATATGGCTAGTTTTGGAAAATGTCTGAGCTTTTAACGAAATTAACATGTTTACAAAGACGAGTAAAGTTCAGATAAACAAGAGGACTAAATGGCCTTGAATTGCTCCCCTACTGATGATCATGTCCACTGCAACATTAACAAAAGTGGGTCAGATAAACAATGTCTAGTCCAGAGAATTAGGTTTTAGTTAAACCATAACTACCGGGGAGGCTCAAGTTTTAACCAAATGGTCACCATTCTAACAAACTTGATAGAGGACAATAAATTATTAACTTATAGCCTTATACTACATTACACCTGTAGTGTTTGTAGTTTTAAGGATTTTTTAAAATATTTTTCCTACATGTATATTTAACTCAATGTGAAATAGCAATGTAAAACTGTGACCACCTTGTCCGAGCAAAATTTGTCCCCCAGTGTCTCCATTTGAACAAAGTTAGTAGAGTTTACTATTACTACAAACATTTTATAGGTTGGTATATCTTTCATAGAGTATATAATATTCCAAGCAAAACCATGGAAAAATTACAGTGTTATTGAATTTTGAGTGTAAACAGTATTTGACCTTTCGAACCCCCATGAGGACCAAAAATAAGATTGCTCTTGCTCGCTGTTATCATGTAGGGAAATTATCCACTAAAGTGGGTAAGGATGAGATTATAAGAATCTTTCATGGGTATCCGGTGAAGATAGGGAATTCCAACCCTAGGTATAAGTGTTTTTATCGGAACCGAGGCTCTGCTGAGGTTCCGATTAAAACACTTATACAGAGGGTTGGAATTCCCTATCTGAACCGAATACCCATGATGCATTCTTTTTCTTGCATATCAGAGATATGTTTTGCGTCGACGCCGCCAGCTACTAACGTTTTGCATGTTTTCCTGCATACCGGATGTTGGCGCGCGTGAATTTTATCTCCTAGGGTGAGATAGAAATATCTAGCTCCGGTAAAATGGCGGATATTCTTGTCCGGTATGCAAGAAAATGGTAACCGCAATACAGATGGCAGACTGACAAGCGGAGGCGTTAACAATATCTCCTAACGCTTTTTTGAATATGGCACGAGTTAAATCACATTTATATTTTACGAGCTCTTGCAAAGTTATAATTACCTGTTGATGAGGATGCCATAGCTGACAGATATCTCAAATTACCCGCCTCGTGAACTACAGGATTACCACACAATTTTTTCTGCATTAAGTCGACCTTCACGCCTTTAGTTGAATCCCAACAGTGTAGGAGTCTTGAAAATGTAACATATCCTAGTGGTCTCCCTTGATAATAATTCTTCTGGAGATTTGCACACCAAAACAGCATTGTCCGTCTCATTTTAGGATGCTGAAAGTAGAACTCAATAATTCATATACCACTGACAGATGATACCACAGACTGGAAGAGTGCTGTCTTATACACATGTACATTAATACACCATATCAGAATAATTATATATTACACTGTATCAGACAATATATCTTATCTAATACAATAATATACAATATCAGACTAACTATCTAATACACAGGACCAGACTAATTATCTATCTTGTACACAGAACCAGACTATTTATCTATCTAATACACAGTACCAGCCTATTTATCTATCTAATACACAGTATCAGACTATCTATCTAAGGCCAAACAAAATAATATGTGTGGTTCAGGTAACACTGGCAAAAAAAATAGGGTAGGTAGGTAGACTTTTATTTATTTTTTCTCAGTAATGAATTCAATTCTGATAATGAATTTAATCTGTTTAAATTACTTTACCTTGAGTTCGATTTTTTTGGCATTATCAACAATTTTTATTTGTTTATTTTTTTATTTTTTTTATTTGATTTTTTCGATTTTTTAAAAATAAAATAAAAAAAATTGCATAAAAAGTTTTAGGGTCGGCCTCTTAAAATAGGGTCGGTCGGGTTACCTGAACCACACATATTTTTTTATGTGGCCTAATACACAGTACCAGACTAATTATCTATCTTGTACACAGTACCAGACTATTTATCTATCTAATACACAGTACCAGACTAATTGTCTATCTTGTACACAGTACCAGACTATTTATCTATCTAATACACAGTACCAGCCTATTTATCTATCTAATACACAGTACCAGACTAAGTATCTATCTTGTACACAGTACCAGACTATTTATCTATCTAATGCACAGTACCAGACTACTTATCTATCTAATACACAGTACCAGACTAATAATCTCATATGATCTGTTCCCTCTATATCTCAACAATCATGCTATGAATTTCCCCTATTGAAGGCCCTGGGCCTCTTCTCCTATTTCCAAAAAAAAAGCCCTGCCTTATAATTACGAGGCCATATTCTTAAAGGGAATGTAGCGACACAGCCAAACAAGCTCTTTTTTTGAGAGTTCTGAAAAACTTGGGAAAAGGTGAAAGAATTATCAAAATCGGATGATAAACAAAATAGATTTGACCATATAAAGGTTGTTCTAAAACGAATATGGGAGCCGCCATTTTTAGAACTATGACATCATAGTTCCAAATTACCATTTATGGAATATTGATAAATATCATTTAAAACGAAGAAAATCTCTGCAAATGAATGCCTTTTTTTTTTACTGGTCATATAAAGCATTATTGCCATTAAGTTTTACATATTTTTCATACAGCTGCTGTCATTTTTCCCCTATAAATCAGTAAATGTTCATATTTATAAATATTCCATATATGGTAATTTAGAACCGTGATGTCATAGCTCTCAAAATGGCCGCTTCCATATCCATTTCAACAGAAACTTCAAATGATCATATCTTTTTTGTTTATCGTCCCTTTTTAATAATTCTTTCACCATTATTCAAATTTTTCAGAACTCTCAATAATAAAGATGGTTTGGCTGTGTCGCTACATTCCCTTTAAGGATTATGTCCAATGGAACAAAAGAAAAATTCAAAGTTGCTTATCTCAAACACTTAGAGAACTGCATATTTTTACATGAAACTTGCAGTACCTCATCTTATCCTAGATAGCAACAAAAAACTGATTTCAAAACTAAATTATATAAATAAAGCAGTTTTAATAACACTTCAAAGTGAATCCACAGTATAAAGCAAATTTTACAATGAAGCCTGCAATATGTTACATCCTGCCAGTTATTTTTAAAGAAACAAAATCAATTTTTAAATGAAATGCATTCACATGTTATTTACATACCTGGTCATGATACATGTATTTGATTGGTCACAACCTGAACAAATTCTATTTATAGATTATGCTACTGTACTCACAATATTTAATTTCAAGGTAGGTGATTTAAGCACAACTTTATACATAATTCATTAAGTGTTTACTTTTTAATGGCTAGCACAACCTAGACAATGATATCAAGGTAATAAATTTATATTAAAAAAAAAGCCTGATATTGAAGAGTTCCAATTCCTGCTAGGTGCATTATATATTGCAGTGTTTAAAGACATCCTCATTAAGATTTTTTATAGTACTTTAGCATTTATATGATTTTTATGATAATAATTATGTGATGTACTGTCAGTTTCATGTAAAATTATTTAGTTGATTTCCAGTTATCATACATTTTATGATTTAACTTTGCTATTTTTTCAGAGTACATTCACCCTTAAATTAAGCACACAATAATGCCGTACACAGACATCTGGAAAAGTTTTTTCAGCAATCAGGTAGTACCGCCCTTTAATAAACTGACATGATCTGGGTATGTCACCAAGTATGCTACCTTTATAAGGAAATTGAGAGTTGACCTCCACTGATCCTAAAATGCATATTTGGCATAAAACTACAAACTGTTCCTCACAGTGTTTCTTTGTATCCTCGACCTCTTAGTTTACGTTAACAACAGTTGCCCGTATATCAGTAATACATTATATATTTGACATAATATGATGTTAGCTAAGCCAAAGTATTCAAACTGCAACAAAAACTAGCGCGACTTTATATTTTGTTTATTTTATTTCCAGTTAACGGCATGTGTTTCGTTCACCTTATTTACTTAGCTTTTTTTCTGCGAGATGCAGTATTTTCATACTGGCAATTTTATGCAGATTTGTTGACGTCAATTCATAGTGGCTGACAGCGCAGAAAAAAATGTAAAATTATTAACTATTTTTTAATTTAACAAGAAGAAACAAAGTCGTACCAGTACTTATTTTCTATAAAAAAAATATGAGTACTTGTTTTCTATAAAAAAAATATGAGTAAATGTCTATCCTGATCACCCGAAAATAGATTTTTTTCAATACTGTGAAGCTTTAAAATAATTGCCTTCTGCTGTTTTCAAAACATATAAGCCTGCTTGTCAGGAATTTAGGTCACATGTCATGTGGGAAATTTACTAGTATAAAGATTACCAGTTCAGTCTGCGAAATTAACTTCTGGACTTGGTTGTCCTTCGGGCAACCGTGTGCAACCATGTATCAAAATTTGGTTGCCCGAAAGGAAAAGCGGTTGCCCGAAATGTTTCTTTTCAAAACTGAGTTTAACTGATGCATCAACAATTGACGCTGTACGTTTTATTTACAACATGACGTCACGCAAATATGCACATGAAAAAAACGCGCCAATAAATTGTGCTAATTTGTGGGCGCTTTAATTGGCCTAATCTGCCCAGACCGAAATCTGCAAGTAAGACTTATGCCTGATACGGTCTAGCTGGCCGAGACTAGGTCCCTTTAATTATCAGCCCAGCTGTGTATAAAGCTACAAAAAAAAAATATATACAGTGGTTTTTTTATGCCTAATTTGGGGCCGTTATTCGGCCCCATTCACAATGCCAAAAAGTATACTTTTTTCACAATTATATCCAAAAAATTCACAATCTGAAGGAAAAAAAATATATATATATATATTTTTTTTTTAGGGGAAATAAAGACCAGTAAGGATACTAGTCTTAATATACGCTGGTGTTAAAACTAGTCTGTATTTACCAAAAACAACACTTAAAACCAAGGGATATTAAACTGTGAAATTAAAAGTTGAAAAATGTTTCTTTTTCTTTTGTTATAATATTTCACAATTTTCACAATTTCTAGAAAAATGCCGCTATTTTCACCATGGCACAGGCACAGGCTGCATTCACAAAACACATAAAAAACACACTGATATATATATATTTTAGGGTCAGAGAAGGCTCGGATTATACCAACCTAGACTCCTAGTTATATATGTTGTTACAATTATGTATATGTTAACAGCAGATGCAACTTCCATACTCATATTTTATTATAAACGAAAAATACATTTTATTTTATAAAACATAAAGAAGGCCGAGTTGACTCGGTCCGACATGACCGGGGTCGAGTTGACTCGGACCGAGTCGGTATTTGACACCCGAATTCCTCTTCCTCTCAAACTGTCCTGTCTAATCACTTTTAATCTCACTAACTTGTACAGATGCTTACCTTCACAGTATCCCCGTAGGAGATAAATCAAGAAATACTCAAGCTATACTATACTGCAAACCGTCAAAAATCTGTAAACATGTGTGTCCAAACGTCTATTATGTAAAATTATATACCGCAAAGCACACCAAGTAAGCAAAGACAAGAAAAAACACGCAAAGAAGCACAAAGATCCACAAGGACACTAGCAGACGCGCAAAGACAATTCAATATAATAGCATTTTAACCTTCAGACAGAAAGCAGTTCACGCAATGTGAAAATAACGCACACATCTGAAATCTTTCGCATTGCTTTGCTTGTTCTCCTAACGTTGCATGCATACGTTACACTGCGGAATGCGCAATGCGCAATGCTTATTCTCCTAACGTTTGCAAAAATTACAGTGATATATCCTTCAATATAACGAGATATTTTAAACTAGGCTATATAGTGCGGGTGTATTAGTAAAAACAGCAGATTTTAATATATCATTATAAATGATACCCAAGTATTAAGGGCCCTGCGCAAGTCACTCCCAGATCGACTTGATGTACCTATCTTGCACCTATCCCTCCATATGCTCATTCTGGTACGTAGTGTGCATTTGCTCATGCATGCTACACACGTGTATACACACACACACACACACACACACGTGTACACATATACTGGTTTTACCTATCAAGTGAGGACTCTGATTCCTCACCTTCTTCCGAGGGGCGTCCGGGGCCGAGTGGTTAGAGTCTCTGACTTGCAATCACTTGCCCCTCACCGCTGTTGGTTCGATCCCTCAGGGGCCTAGGAATCTTTATGTGAGGAAGCTATCCAGCTGGCTTGCGGAACGTCGGTGGTTCTACCCAGGTGCCCGCCCGTGCACGAAAATCGTCCGGAGGGGCACCTGGATATATATGTAAATTGGGTGTTCTGGCTCAAAACCCAAATCACCCCAAATAATCTAAAATCACCACACAAAAATTTTCAGTTTACGGCTCATCAGGCACCATTGGTAAATCATCATCATAATATTCATCATAATCATCTGGATCGTACACAGGATTGTCAAATCCACCCTCAGCCATTGTTTTTTTTATTTAATTTTAAAAAATATATTTAAAAAATAAAAACAATGTCAGCTTACGGAAACAAACTCAACCCTCATAGAAAACTAAGAGAACCTCATGGTGCCAAAGGCATCCGCACAAGTGTAGTAATAACTAATAATCCATCAACAATAGACCAAAACCAGCAACTGCTTGTGAGATTTCCAAATCTAAGTACTAATGATGTGATAGTTCCACGTACTGCTCGTCTTGCCTTTGAAATAGAACTTAAAAGCAGAACAGACGCCAACGCTACTCTATTCCAGAATCTGGGCAGAACAATTGTGAAAAAAATGACAATAAGAATAAGTGGCAATGAAGTCATGTCAATAGATGACAGTGATATATATCATTGTCATGCTAAAACATAGAGTTAGCGCGGGAGATGCTTCCTCAGACACCGGAGATGAAGCTATAGCAGCAGCTTATGGAAATATATTTTGTATTCCACTAGACTTTGAAATGTTAGAAAGTCATATGCCATTTTATCAAGCGGGGCTTGGTGATAGGTTAGAATATGAATTAACGTTTAACGATTATAACAAAGTTATCAAAAGCACTGATGCTGATGCATCTTATGTAATAAGAAATATCTGCTTGGAATTTGATACGGTTAGTGATGTTGAATTATCCAGACAAATAAGACAGCAAGTCAATGGTAAGATAGTATTTTTGTAAGATCGTATCTTGCGACATAGAAAAATAACAGCAAACAAATCTGAAACCCTTTGGAATATCAACATTAATGTACCAGCACAGAGCATGAAAGGTATTCTAATGCTGTTTGAAGACCCAGAAAGAACAAGCGCAGAAACCTATTACAACCCAAAGATTGAAAAGGTTGAAATGACAATAGAGGGAGTACCAAATCAGTTGTATAGTCAGTGCATGAAGGCATATCAACATTGGGATGAAATCAACAAATATTTTGCTTTAACATCAAAAAGAAACAAAGAGACAGAAATAGCAGCGAGGGACTTAAACTTTACCAATGTTTCTCTTGAGACTTATTTGACAAAATCATATGCTTTGTGGCTTGACCTTAGAACATGTGAGGACAATTTATTATACGGCAGTGGAAGAAGAATAGAAAACGGCAGTGAAGTCATAACGATATTAATAAATAAAAAAGCAGATGCAGATCAAACTTTAAATATTTATATATATATAATACAAGATGCGCAAATCAATTTCGAAGATGGAAGATTCAAAGAAGTACGATACTAGTTTGCAACAAAAATATCCTAAATATTCACACAGTGCCATTATTTGTGGTCAGACAGGCTGTGGTAAAACAGAGTTTGTTCTTGACATACTTGAACAAGAGTATGTTGGAGTTTTTGAACATATAATTATATTGTGTCCAACTATAGAGTGGAACGAGGCTTATAAAAATAGATCCTGGATAGGTGATGTAAAACATCCAAAAGATAAAAAAAAAAAATTGTCAATCCCGTGAGCAACGGTAAAGAAATGTTACAAGAACTGTTGCGTTTATTTTCAAAAGATATGCTGGCCAGCCCACATTATACATCATTGATGATTGCTCCGCCACAAAAGAATTAACAAAGAAAAAAGATATGTTATCAGAGTTTGGCATTCTCTGGTCGCCACGCCAAACAATCAGTATGGGTTATTTCACAGAGATATAATTCTGTATTGAAAGATTTGAGAGAGCAAGCAAAATGGTTGTGTATATTTTACACCAAAGACAGAGATAGTTATGAAAATTGTTTGAGAGAAAATGATGTTATTCCAACGCTGGAAGAGAGAACCAGAATAAGAAAAGATTTAGCAAAGACTAAATATTCCAAGTTAATTTTGAGGACTGACCAACCAACTGGTTATTGGGTTGAATAATTTCTACCAGCAATCTTTTTTTCTAACAGCATTGCTTTGTTGCTAATAGTAATACTAACAGCAAAGTAGCAATGTTAATAGCAATACTGACATGAAAATATAATGAAAATATCAGAAAATATAGTAATGCTTATAGCATTGCTCATAGCAAAGTAGCAATGTTAATAGCAATGCTTGCAGCAAATTAATAATGTTAATAGAAAAATAGCAATGTTAATAACAATGCTATTAACAATACTAACAATAACTAGTTGCATGAATATCGGAGCTAGTTGTTTTGTATTTTATATTTATTTCAAGATAAAAAATAAGATTAATAATATAAAAATGAATGCGGAAGAACTATTACAAAATATATCGGAACAGACGGAACCAGATGAATCAAAGCAACAAGAAACAAAAAAAGAAAGATTATCAGCCATAGTGGCTGGCGGTGGTAGTCGTCAATATTTGGGTAAAGACATACAACTCACGAATATAGATAGCATGCCCCCGGATGAAATTAACAAACTTTACTGCAGATATGAAGCAAGGCTTGGGGCAAGTATGACCAAGACTTTAGGCAATTCTTTTATTAACTTGTATGTGATGGGAGTATCAAAATATTTTAATGTAACCAATCCACCAAAGCTGATAGAAGATTTGGAGGAAGACCCATTTATTAATCATGCTTTGACAAGTGCTTGTTGTGAGTTGTATTACAGGTATGGAATGTGCTTAGCACCATTTACAGCAATACTGACAACTGTCCGACATATTGATTTTAATAAAAATAAAAATATAGATAATATAAATGGAGAACCAAGAGAGTGAAGTTATACCTGTTGTTACACAACCTGTTGAACAACAAAAAGTAAAAAATCCAAAAAGAATAAAAGCTGGAAAAAAAAGGAGCAGCGGCAAGAAAGGCAAAGCGTTTGCTTCAGGATGCAAATCAAGATGCTGCAAAGCAAGATGCTGCAAATCAAATAACAAAAATAACAATAGATGAAGAGGAACCAGAAATCAAAATAAACGTATACAAAAATTATATTCCACCGTGTCTGGTTTTATTAGGTATTGCTGGGTTGGGTTTGTATACTTATAACAAGAAATCTGCTACACAACCTGTGCAACCTGCTGTTCATGTTGCACCAAAAGACCCGTTTGATTGTTTTTAATAATTTATTTAAAAAAATAATATAAAAAATAATATAAACAAATGGCAGCAAGTATTGACGGAAAACAAATTGTAAATATGATGTATCATGCAGGAGTGGAAACACTTCTAACTGTTGGATATTCTGAGATTGGCAGAAAACTACTAAAAAGACCAGCCCCTAAAGTGGATTTTAATATGGTAGATGTTGGGATGCTGTCTGTGGATATAATGTTAGCAATGGCTACAAAGGATATGCTGATTAAGCAAGGTATTATTCCTGCGGATATTATGAAATAATTTTAAAAAATATATATATTAAAAAATGGCAAGTGCAGTAGCAATGATGATCGGTGGCGCATTAACAAATGCATTGGCGTTTAGCGGTTCAAATTATTTCTTTTCAAAATTGGGAAGTCATTCAGATGAGGAAAGACAAAGGCATGACAAAGCAGTAGAACAATTAAACGCAGCACAAGTGGAGTGGAATAAAAAAAGAACAGAGAGATTAGATTTTATTAACAAGCAACTGCAAAAAGAACATCATGCAGAGCAGACTTTTGATGATGTGGACCAAGCTATGAAACAGTATTATTATACAACTGGCAAACATTTGCTTTTAGAACCGGAGCCCAAGTTGAGTGATTTTTATACACCATCTCCTGATCAACAGAATAGAGAAATTACGTTTATTGTGGTGGGCATGGCTGTAACTGGATTTGTGGCGTACAAATTGAGTTCATAAAAAAATAGTTTAAACTATAATTACTTCAGATTTGGAATAACTAAATATGTTTACTTTGAAAAGACTAAGTCATATGCGTGATACCTATTTTTTTTGTTGTTCTTACATGGCTTCAATCCAAGTGGTCGCATATAATATGGTGGTTTAGCACTCTTCTCTAATTTATCTTTGAGATGACCAGGCGCCCATACTTCACCATTGTCTAATAATGTCAATACCATGGATGGACCATATTCAGTTTCTACTATTTTCGTATCTGTAATAGTATATATTTGATTTATTTCCAAGTCTGTCCATTTCTTTGTGCTATTTTGATTTTGCTCTTCAAGCAGTTCATCAAATTGTGCAGTTGTGATATCCATTTTTTCTTTATAGTTATATAAAGTTTAATCTTTAGTAGAAAAAAATGGAAAAGATTTATTACAGCCGAAAAGGATTTTGGAGAGGTTACACAGCAGTTAAAAAATTGTCAAAAGAGGCTGGTGTCAGTGAAAAAAAGGCATTAGAATTTTTAAAGAAACAAGCTGTGTGGCAGATTTATTTACCCGCACCAAAGAAAATAGTTAGACCCAGGTTTGATGTTTCTACTAAGAATGGAGTGCATCAAGCTGATTTGTTATTTCTGCCGCATGATACTTTTGGCTTTGGTCGTGGTCGCAAGACTTATAAATATGCACTGACTGTTGTTGATATTGCAAGTAGATACAAAGAAGCAGAGCCACTAACTTCCAAGGATAGTAAAGAAGTTGCTAAAGCATTTGAGAAAATATACAGTCGGCATCTAAAATATCCAAAGTTATTACAAGTGGATCCAGGCAGAGAATTTATGGGTGCAGTATCACAGTTGATGGCAAAACACAAAGTAAATATCAGACGAGGCAGAACAGAAATACACAGAGACCAAGCTTTAGTTGAAAGATTTAACAGAACATTAGCTGAAAGATTGTTTGGCTATCAGTATGCTAAGGTAATAGATTCACAAAAACGTAATAGAGAATGGGTAAAGAGATTACCAGAAGTTGTTAAAGCCATAAATGCGGAGACAAAAAAGCCCCCTCCTGTTGAAACAAAAATATTAAAAGATGATCCTATCTGTATGAATGCAAGTGTAAGATATTTATATCAACCCGCGGAACAAGAAGGTGGAAGACGCAGAGCAACTGATCCAATGTGGAGTGTAGATATTCACAAGATTAAAAGTTATATGGTGACGCAAGGTATAAGAGTTTATTATTTGAAAGCACTAGCGCCACAAAGAGGATTTGTCAAAGAAGAATTACTTATTGTTCCTGCTGATACCCAAATTCATAAGTTTTTGTAGAAACCATGTGCATCAGTTATAATTCAATCTTCTCGGATGTATCTTTTTGAGTAAAATGGTGATAGTGTTACTTTGTTTACTGTTATGCCGTATATTTGATGCTTTATTGATCGTATCATATTCATTTCATGGGTGTATTTTTTCTTGTTGAATAATGCATCTTTGTAGTTTTCAAAGTTTGTTTGTTTTTTGGTTACATATTCTTTTACACCCTTTGCTTTTTTAATAATCTGCTCATTCACTTTCAAAATAGAATCTTGTTTGGATTTTAATCCAATATTTTCATCTTTCTTAACATTTTGCACATCCGCTCTAAACATCGAATATAGTTTGGGTCTTAATCCAATATTCCTAGATATATACTCAGCTATAGACTCACTATCATCTTTTGTTTTATTTGTTATTGTATCTACTACTTTTTCAATCGTCTGCTCATCCGCTCCCAAAATAGAACATAGTTTGGATTCAACTATAGGAACACATTCATCTTTTATTTTGTTTGTTACTTTCTCAATCATCTGCACCCCCTCCCAAAATAGAATATAGTTTGGGTCTTGATTCAATATACTCAACTATCGGAACACTGGGACATTCATCTTTCATTTTATCTATTACTTTTTCAATCATCTGCTCATCCGCTCTCAAAACAGAATATAGTTTAGGTCTTAATCCAACATACTCAGCTTTAGCAACACCAGCACATTCGTCTTTCATTTTACCCAATACTTTTTTGTTTGTATCATCATGAATTGGATGGTATTTCGGATAATCACTTAAGTCCTATTCATCTTTCATTTCAACCATATCTTTGTATGCATCATCTGTTCTGATGTCTACAAGCAAGCTGTCAGTATCTGTGTATAATAAAGTACAGTTATCTCCATACCTTTTTTTCAAAGTATTATAATACCAATCATACATCATATACTTTGATAAATCCAATACTGACATCCCAACATAGATTGGTTTGTTTAATGTTAATTTTGTTTTGTTTACATGTACTGCTGATAATTCATCTGAAAATTTTATACGTCTGTTAAAGTTGGGTTTGGCTATTATTTTTCTTATCTTTTCATTTTCGGAGCCGTCAGTTCTGACTAGTTTTATATCAGTCCGCTTGCGTATATTTTCCATTGTTTTGCCAAACACAGAGTTGTTCATAAGTTTGTAAAAATCTTTTTCAAATTGTGATTTAGCTTTTTTCCTAAGTTCTGTATTTAGGTTTATGTATGATGCCATCCATGGTTTTTCATTAAATTCTAATACTCTGTGTATTTTCTTTAGTTTCATGCCTAAAGATAAATACAGTTGCAGGTTTTTGTAATGTATCACATATTTTTCTTTGTCCCTAAGATTGGGGACTAGTTGTTCTGTATTTATCATGCCATTATTTTCTAACAGATCTGTTTGGTATTCAGACAACCATTCTTTTTTCACTGCTAATCTTTCCGGTGCAAGCGGATAGTCATTGTGAGCTTCATGAAGTTCTTTAGGATATTCCAAATCAACTTCTAGAAAATATCCTTTTCCATCTTTTGACTCTGGCAACGTTTCTGTTTCCACCCACTTAAAGCCAGAATATGGAAGTAACTGACTCATTGCCCATCCATAAAGATTATTTGCATCAAAATACATTAAGAAGTTGTTTTCCTCGTTAGGGTTATAATCAACTACATGTGAATTGTTTGCTTTGGCATATCGTTTAGATACCATACTAATTCCACCACGCATACCTTTTTCTATAAATAAGTGCATGTTAATGTCTGTTAAAAGTTCTAATTCTATTTTTGAATGTTTAAGTAAAGCATCCCAAGATAATCCAGGTGCTGTATAGTAATGTAAAGCATCAAGTTTGTATGCACTCATACATGTTTTTCTAAAAGTTTGAAACACATCTGCTAACAGAGTTACATCAGTTTTTAGATATAAATCATGATAGTCTCCAAGAGTTTTACAGTTAAACTCTTTCCATATTTTTTGAGCGTATTCGTAATCTTTGGAACTTATACTTTCATCTGAAAGACTACTGTAAAACTTTTCTATAGGCGGTAATTGCGTTTCCTTAAATCTTTCCATACTGTCCATATATTCGTATGGATAAACACCTTTTCGTAAAAGTAAATCTGTTTGTTCTCCAAACTGATTTTTGATAATTTTAAAATCAGATTTGTCTGTTGCTTTAACCAATTTTTCCAGAGACGATGCCATAAATTGGAAACTGTCTAAAAATCTAAGTTGTCCGGCACTAAATGAAATATACTTTTCAGCGTTGCTTGGAATGCATGTAATATTACCTGTCATTTCATGTATTTTTTGCATGATGAGATGACTATCATATCCTTTGAGGTTGTGAAATATAACAGGAATGATTGTTTTATTTGGTTTTATTTTTAGTTTTAGGTTGCAGTTTTTATGTGCTGCACCTCTGTATTCTCCTGTAAAATGGCAGTGATCTCTTACTTTACAGTTTTTGCCATATTTCCTACCTATTTCATTTTCGCATATCCAGCAGTGTGTTGCTTTTTCATAATCTTCCTCATTTTGTTGTGTCATAATTAAGGGTTTTGGGTGAGCAAATATTTTATTAATGTTGCTCTTCTCACATTCTAAGTGATTTAAAAACTTTTCAACAACATCTTCACCTCTGTAAATAATAGGTTCTTCAGCTTTACCATCATATCTGACAACCTGGTATCCAAAACCACAAGCTTCGTGTACATTTGTGATTTCAGATTACTTTCCAAATTTGATTGATTGAGGTTTGATTATACTCTCAACATCAGCATATATTGCATAAGGCACAGGCATCTGATTTTGATGATTTTTAAATTTTACAGTATTTTTACCTTTTTGCGGCATTTCTATTCTGCAAGAATTTTTGTTGATACCATCACAGTCTTCTTTGTGTTTGGTAAGTAGTTCTTTTCCAGAATAGCCGTGAAGACAACGATCGCAGAAGTAAGTTTTACCATGATGTTTGTTTTGATCGTAAAGTAATCTATTTAAATTTTTAATCCAGCAATAGTGATATTTTGTTGTTAATTTTTTTGGTTCTTTGGAATAATCATCAGGGTTATAGTTGTCATCTATAATTCCTTCTTCATTATTTGGATCGTCTTCGTTCTCTGATTCAACCTCAGTGTCTTCAGATATTAAGATCAAATTAATTCGTTCAATATCTTTTGGTTGTTCTGATATTTTATATGGAAAAACAGATACCTTTTTATTTTTTCCTATTATAGCATATCCATAAACGTTGATAGCAAGGTTGTTTTGTTTCTCTACTTTGGAAATTTGAGAAATTGGAGTGGGAAAATCAATACCCTCTTTCTTTAAGAACTCTGTACTAGGATAATTTGATAATCTATCAGAATTCTTTTTAGCTGGATTTAAAGCTGAATTTATTGCATGAAACAAACACTGATCATCGTCGTTTTTTACATTGATAATTGCCTTCTTATCAGCTACTGCTTTGGGTAAAGGAATATATGAAGAACCTTTTAACGGCTCGTACTTTGCAATATTTAAGTAAAACGTAACACAGTGATCAATCTCCAATCCAGATGCTGTGTTTGTAAATCTTTCAAGACTCTCTTGTATATTTGCAGATGATTTATCGTACAACTCATTTATTTTTTCAGAGTTTAGGATTGCATTTTGCTCGCTGTGTAATACTGCTGTGGTATATTTTTTGGTATCACCATCATCTTTAAATAAATCTACAGTGAGACCTAATTGAAACGTTAATCCATTCATCTTTGTCAGCTCTTTGCTTATTTGTTTTGTAATAATGGATTTTTTTTATCACGGAATAGTTTTTGAGGGTCTTTGTATTTCCCGGCAGATATTTCGTATGCTTTAAAATAGCCACACATTGGTTTGTCAACCAGTTTTAATTCTTCTTTAGATTTTCTATCATTAAACTCTTTCAATTCATTTATAAATTGTCTCGTGATTTAACATATTTCTGATTTTGCTCATCTTGTAATTTATCATATTTCTGCTTTTCTCGTTTACGTTGTTTTTTAGCACGTCGTCTCTTAAGTAAATTTTCTAATGTTTGCGATTTAACCTCTTTTGAAGTTTCCTTTGGTTTTAATGCATTTATACCGTTAGATAGCGTTTGCTTATCTATTACACCTGTTTTAAACAGAAGTATTAATTATTTTATAGTCTCCTCGTTTTCCATACTTTATTTGTTATATATTAAAAATATTTTTTCTTAAATATAAAATAATTATATGCAAAAAAGACAATGGAAAGTAATGTTTGTCAATTTCTTAAAATTGGATTACATAATCCATGTAAAAGCAAGCCAACAAAATATTCCGATTATTGCAGTTTGCATAAATATAGATTAAAAACAAGTCATGTGTTACCGTGCCTAAAATGTAAAAAAGGCACTTCTGCAAGATATCAAGTATGTGTTGGTTGTGGTGCTCATTCAATTAGAATGAAACATGAATACTGGAAGTTAAAGTCGTACAACGCTGAGTGTCTTCGATTTAGATGTATTGAGGTTTAAAACATATTTTGTTAATTTCTAATAACAAATTTGTTTTGTATTAAAGAAACATTTTATAATATTACAAAAAAATTAAACTTGTGTTCTTCACTACCCCTATTTTAAAAAAGTTTGTTAACCTAAGTTTTAATGTTTAACCTCTATTTTGTAATAAAATTTAAACATCCAAATTTAAAACATTTTCACAATTCAATCTTAAAATCTTGGGTTATTTAGCGCCTGTGACATGCTAAATAACCAGTTTAATTGACTTAATTTTCAGTAAACTGAAAAATTTTGTGTGGTGATTTTAGATTATTTGGGGTGATTTGGGTTTTGAGCCAGAACACCCAATTTACATATATATCCTGGGGTCTTCCTCCACCAGTGGAAGCTGGAAAGTCGCCATATGACCTTAGCTGTTGGTGCGACTATAAAATCCAATTCAATTCAATTTAATTCACCTTCTTCCGAGGAATCGGCTTTCATACTGACGTACGAAACTGATGTTTTGAAGTACTAACCTATGAAGTATGCTTTTTTCGAATGTGAACTTACTTTTTACGATTTTTTATTTTTTAATTTGACTAACTTTACTATACATGCGAGGACTGAAGTGTTTACCGTCAGAGGACATGTGTTAACAAACGAGGACTTAAGAGTGTAAACTTTACCGTCAGAGGACTAATTTGACCAACTTTACTATACATGCGAGGACTAAAGTGATTTGATTTAAACATATTTTATTGCCATATATGTACACGTACAATGCAATCGGGTCGGGCCACAAGTGCTACCCACATTAGTTACGGCCCTTCCCTACAATGTAGTTTTAACAAATATAATGAATGACAATTGCTATTAACACGTATCAATAAACTGGATTAACTACAACTTGATATGTAGTAGAAGATGTTAAGATAATAAGAAAATAGAAAAAAAAGAATTAAAGAAAAAGTAGAAGTGGAAGAAAGAATAATGCAACACATTTAACATTGCTCGGGTTGATTAGACAGATACAATGTAATGGCAAACTTAAGTAAATCGATGACTATCTCTAATAAAATTTTGAACAGAATTAAAAATCAAACCATTTTCTTGTGTTGTAAGATCTAATCTTCCAAACAATAATGTATTTGAACTTAAAGGATGAAACGAACGTGTTGACTGGAAAAGTTCGAGCCTTTCAACATTGAATTGCATACATTCAAAGAAGAAATGATTTGCATCTTCATTACCCTGACCGCAAATGCATTGAGGCTCGCGTAAATGATTTTGAAAAAGGTCATTATTGAGATTACTACATGAATTTCTTATCCTAGCATGCATAACAGAAATGAAACGTACACCAGAAAAGTAAAAACTAGGAACATTTGAATTAGTAAACATTATTCGCATAAGCTGACCTTTGAATGTGTTCAGGGATTTATATAAAGCCCTGATGTGTTTAATGAGCCTGAATTTCTAATATCTAAAGGTAAATCATTCCAGAGTTTCATAGCTGATGGAATAAATGAATTCATAAAAATAGAGGTTCTAACTGAAGTCTGCGAGAAATTTTCTGCGTTCCTGAGGGGATATGGAGTTTCTTCCGCTACTGTTCTTGGCAGTAGATTTGCCAGGTATTCAGGCACTGTTCCGTTTTTCATTTTATATACAACAGAAAGTTTTTGGAACTTACGCCGTTCTGATAACGTTAACCATCCTATTTCATTCATTAAATTAACAATAGATACAATAGATACCGAACGGGTAAGACCGGTCACAATACGTGCAGCTTCGTACTGTATTTTTTCAAGTTTATTTTTTCATATTCGGTGCAGCCATCCCAAACAATAGCAGCATATTCTAAGATTGGACGGACATACGATAAATAAATTTGATTTAATGCCTTACGACTTAGTGTAAATTTCAAAAGCCTCATAGTTCCAATGATTTTGGAAGCCGAATTGACTTGAATTGAATTGAAAGTCTTTATTTATCGAGGGTGACCCAATTAGTTTATACTAATCTTCCTTGGGGCCATCTATAACAAATACATGATACAAAATACAAAAAAAGGCAAGATACATAAGATATATGTAAACATAATAACATTGTTGGTGGTGGTAGTTTGAACGATATTTACACAATAATAAGATGAGATGATATCTATATCGAGTTTAATGTTGTTTTTCCTTTATCCATTTCATGCAATTGTATGTAAAACTTTTCATTGTTGCACACTTCTGAATGTGCTCTGGAATATTATTCCATAAAATGGTCCCGGAGTAAGACATGCTGCCCTTGAAAAGTTCCCGATTAGGCTTAGGAACACTAAAATTAGTATCAGTTAGTGATCGAAGACTTCTGTCAGTTGAATTACGAGTAGTAAACATATCGGAAATATATGAAGGGGCAGTATTGTTCGAAACTCTATACATGAATTTGGCCTTTTGAAGTATAATTCGCTGATCAATTGTGAGGCAATTTAGTTGTTCCATAGCGGCTTGAAAAGTAATATACTGTTCACCTAAAATAACGTGACATGCCCTTTTTTGCATTATTAAAAGGCTGTTGATATTTTTTCGACTTGTGTTACCCCAGATTACATTACAAAAGTCAAGATGTGGCTGTATGTAAGCTTTATAGAAAATAATTCGATAATTCAAAGGAATAAAATATTTTATTCTTGAAAGTAACCAAACATTTCTGGCTATTTTTTTCTTAATAAACAATATGTGGTCATCCCATTTTAAATTTTCATTTATATTTACTCCTAAAATTTTATCACTGGTAGTAATCTGTAAATCAATGTCATTATAGCGCAAAGAAAGTGATTTATCTTCTAATCTGGCACGTCGATGTGGTGTGGTTACAAAAAGGACTTTCGTTTTTGACGCATTTAATACCATACCGTTATGCAAGCACCAGACTTTCAAAATATCAAGAGCTTTCTGTAGATTTATTTCTATTATATCTTTGGATTCGTTTATTTCGTATATGGTAGTATCGTCTGCATACATATCTGTATTAGAAACAATGCCATTCAGTTCAAGGGGAAGGTCATTGATGAACACCAAAAACATTAAAGGTCCTAGTATGGACCCTTGAGGTACCCCACACGTTATTGCTTGTTCCTTAGAAGAGCACCTTTCAAAGATACGACTTGTTTCCTATCTGACATGTAAGATTTGAACCATTGCAGTGTAAGCTCACCACATTTATATAACTTTAATTTTTGAAGTAAAATGTTATGATCCACCAGATCGAATGCCTTCCGGAAATCTACCATTATAGCACCTGCAAATGTTCCTTCATTTAATGCCTTTAGCCATTTATCTATCATATAAACCAAAGCTGTTTCACAGCTATGTTGTTTCCTGAAACCACTTTGAGACTTACATAAAAGCTGATAGAATTGTAGAAAACTCATGAATGAATCATGCACATGTCTTTCAATTAATTTTGATATTGTAGGTAATACAGAAATAGGCCTATAATTGTTTACATCGTCAGACGGTCCGGCTTTAAATAACGGAAACACTTTCGCATGTTTCCAGGTGTTTGGGAATACACCTTGTTTAATACTACTATTAATTAAATGTGTAATACTGTTTGATATGCAATTAGCTGATAGTTTGAGAAGTTTTGGGCCAATTTGGTCAAGCCCAGTTGCTTTTGAAGAATCTAAATTTACCAACATATTTCGCACCTGATCTTCGGTTATTAATGGGATATTGAAAAACATCTGCTCAGGGACCTTTTTGTTTACAAAATCATTTATCAAATTGAAATCTGAGTTCGGAATTGGTTGTTTCAAATTTGCTGCTATGTTTATGAAAAAATTATTAAACTCATCAGCCATTAAAGATTAATCGGTAATGTCTGTCCCATTAATATTTAATTGATTTATTGTGTTGGATTTGCCCGAGGATTTAGAAGAGGCTCCTAACTCCTTAAAGATTTTCTATATAGATTTTGGGTCGGATTTTCCGTCCTCTATTTTTCTTTCGTATGACATTTTTTTAGATTCCTTTATTAGTTTAATCACTTTATTTCTAGATATTTTATAATTGTTCATATCATGTTGCATTATATATCTCTTTAATAGCGTCTAAAATATTAGGCGTAAGCCATTCAGGTTGGTGTATATGTTTTACTCGATGGTTTTTAATTGGCAAATGTTTATCTACTATATCTGAAAATGTATTAACCCAGTTTTCAAGAATTATATTTGCCTCCGAGATTGATCCAGTTTCCCAATCAACTAAATTTAGATCATGCAGAAAATTGATTTCATTAAATGTTTTAAAAGATCGGTACTCAATTGTCTGGTGATCGTTTATCTTGGCGTAGCAATGAATGTTTCTTGTGCGAAAGAGAGATATTTTCGATATGCATATGCCATTTGCCATCATGGCTCAAAGTAAGGCCTAAATGTTTATGGTGTTCAACAAACGACAACTGGGTGTTGTCTAAAATAAGATTAGGCCGACGCTGTTTTTTGAAAAAAATAATGCTTCAGTTTTACTGGCGTTTAACTGAACTAACCATGTTTTTGACCAATTTGAAACAATGTTTAAATCATGGTTTAGAATACCCTCCATATCATCAATTCTTGAAGTGGATACTGAAAAAGAACTATCATCGGCAAACAAACGAGCTATGCTTAACATATTTTCGGATATATCATTAACATATATTAAAAACAAAAGGGGTCCGAGCACAGAGCCTTGAGGAACGCCCGCGGTTATGTTTTTGATTTCAGAATACACGTTTCCGACAAATACTTGTTGCCTTCTATTATTAAGATAACTTTCAATCCAAGAAAGTAATTTACCATGTACTCCATTTTGCTTAAGTTTAAATAAAAGCGCTTTATGCCATACCCTATCAAAAGCTATAGAGATATCTGCGAATACAATACACGTATATTGTTTGGCGTCAAAAGCTTGACAAATATTATGATATATATCGACAAGTTGATGAACTGTCGAATGGCCTGTGAGAAAACCAGATTGATTTTTGAAAAATAAGTTATTAATATGTAAATGGTTATAAATAAACTTATTAACGACCCGTTCAAAAACTTTCCCTGCACAACTTAGCAGCGAGATCGGTCTATAATTAGTCGAAATATATGTAAGACCTCTTTTGAAAAGTGGCATAACGTTTGCAAATTTCCAAATGTCCGGAAAATAAGATTCGTTCAACGATCTATTATATAAAATACAAAGAGGTTTGCAAATCGTTACAGCTGTTTCTTTCAGTACTTTTTGACTTATTCCATCGTTTCCTGATGCTTTGTTAACGTCTAATATTTTTAAAATATCCATAATTTCTGATTCGGTAACAGAAATATTGTCTAAACAGGCATCTGTTTTTGTAACAAAATTTGGTAAAACTGCGTTCGTTTCATCGATTGAGGCAATTGAAACAAAAAAATCATTTAAACAGTTTGCTTTATCAACATCAGATACAGAATATATTATTTCTCCGTTCGATAATGTAGTTTTTAATTGGGGTATAGTTTCAGAATGTTTGTTTGACTTAATAAGGTGTTTTAAAATTTTCCAATATTGACGAGGATTGTTTGAACTGGATTCGATTAATGTACTTTCTATATTATTGAAAAAACGTTCTTTTGCATATTTTTTTAAATTATTAACTTTATTTCTGAGACGTTTGTATGATATCCAATCCGAATTAGAACGTGATTTAATTGCGATACGTTTTTTTCGGTCACGTTGTCTTGAAGTTCGACGAATCTCAGAATCATACCATTAAGGTTTATCATTCGGTCGTATAGTTACCAGTCTAACATACAGTGGTCTTAAAACTGCTCAAAACTGAGGAACACTTTTACTGCTAGATCACAGCATGAAGACTATTATAATTGACCTGTTAATGTGGGTTTAGTAATTGATATCAATAAAACTGACCAGGCCTACCTATTACCACATGTGTTCTTGATGAAGACTGTATAACAACTGTATACAAGGTCTGTGGTTATAACGACCTGTTTCAACTACAATGAAAACAAAGTATATTTTCTTTTACCAAAATAAAAAGATGAGATAATTGTTGAAAGAAAAAAGGTGAATATTAAAGCAAGAGTACACACTACCTTACTTTAATCATTATAAATTAGCCTAATTCTTCCATCTTTGACATTTGGTGGAAATATATTTTCTTGATTTTGTAAACAAATAACACTCAACCTTTCATTTTTGTATTCATGTAATATGTAGAAAATATAACTGATATATATAGCACAACTCACTGTTATACCTGTCGTTTTTTTATTTTAAGGGACACATTGATTGTTTATTTTTAAGCATTTCAATTAGCACCTCGATTTATTATACCTGTATCATGATGACTTAAAACTGCCTGCATTATAATAAAATATAAAATTGAGATTTTGATTGTCTTCGTTATTCTACTTTTTAAAAAGTAAATAAAATATAATTATATTAGTGGCACAATATAATATATAGTTATTTGAACCATTCTAATAATGATTACAAAAATGCAAGTTCTATAGAAAAACTAACGGAATTTAATAACCGGACTGATATGTAATCCATGTGTTTGCCTATAGAATGAATGAATATTGTTTATCGACTCATCAACACAGTATTATAGGGTATTTAGAGGCGCCCCAGAGAGAGGGAAAGGATATATAGGAATCCAGGAACCTGCGCCCTACTCTTACTAATGAATGGTTCTTTAACGTGCTTGGTGGATAGATTCCGAAAAATGGATCTATTCCGAGCGGTCTGTCTTGTTTATGATCCCACCCCCCCCCCCCTCCACACACACACACACACACACCCCACCCCCACCATCCCCATCGGATGGACGATGCTAATACAACGTTTCTTGCCCACGGACGCACTAACAAAACTCAGTTGCACCGGTGGGGTTTGAACCCAGTTCCTCTAGATTTCAAGTTCACGCCAGTCCTGTTTGCCTATATAGAAACTGTATAAACGTTTTGCTATACTGTACTGGTTGGTTACAATTTACTTGCAATTTCAGTTATGTTTATGAATCACTAGTACATAACATGTGATTTGAGATGGGAGGGGGTGCGCAACTTTAAAAAGAAAAAGACGATTTTTTTAGGTGAGCTCGTGGGAAGTGCCGGCAGCGTCCCCGCCTGAATCCGCCCATGGTTAAAGCCTTGACTTTGTATAGGATAGTGGCTTTGAAGAGAAATCTTCACCATTAAGAAATCAAAAGGGAGGGAGCGTAGCGACCGACCGCGGTTTCTTAGTGGTGAAGATTTCTCTTATAGACTCTGTCCGGCTTAGTGTTTACGATAGGTTTTATCGATAATCTCTATATAGGTCACACTCTAAACCATGAAGAGCGCTGGTAGTAAAATCTTCATGAATAAATGGTGCAAGTATTTGAATTTCTGAGCCATCTCGTTGGTTTAAAAAGTAGAGTAAACACTAAAGAGCTATACAACCCTACCTCGCATAGGTTCGCTCCCTAGCATCTGATGTTGCTATCCCAATATAACCTAACAATAATGTGTTAACGGGATGTAAACCCCACGTTTCATTTAATTTCCCTTCAATTTTGACATGTTCCATTTGAGGGTCCAAAATTGGGACCACTACCACTTTTACATCATACATGACTATAAATAATAAATAAATCGAGTTTCAATACAACACTGATGTATCTTCTTTTGTATATAATATAGTTACAACAGTGCTGTGTTGAACCCTCAATCAATGTTTCAACGAAGGAGTTTAAATACTTTTTACTGCATATTACTACTGGTTTTGGTTCCTCATCTCATGTGAAATTATATGAAATTTAAAATGAAAATAAATAAAATGTGAAACGAAAATCATGAAGCCCCGTCATATGTAAACTCACTAGCGGATCCAGGGGGGGGGCGCCCCCCGGGGGCGTCCCCCCCCCCCTAAAAATTCCGGATCATACATGTATGTCCATGTTACTGTAGATAAAATATCAAACAATTTCGTTGCACGCCCTCCGTATATTTTTTTTCTCGCTCGCTTCGCTCGCTCAACGCATAATGGCTAATTAACACATTGTTAAATCCTTTTATTTGAAAACGGACTTTTTTATTCATACATGTATGTCCATGTTACTGTAGATAAAATATCAAACAATTTCGATGCATGCCCTCAGTATAAAAAATGTTCTCGCTCGCTTCGCTCGCTCGACACATAATGGCCAATGAGTGGTTTAATTAACACATTGTTAAATCCTTTTATTTGAAAACGGACTTTCTTATTCATACATGTATGTCCATGTTACTGTAGATAAAATATCAAACAATTTCTATGCACGCACTCAGTATAAAAAATGTTATCGCTCGCTTCGCTCGCTCAACGCATAATGGCTAATGAGTGGTTTAATTAACACATTGTTAAATCGTTTTATTTGAAACGGACTTATTTTTATTCATACATGTATGTCCATGTTACTGTAGATAAAATATCAAACAATTTCGATGCACGCACTCAGTATAACATTTTTTATTGCTCGCTCGACGCATAATGGCTAATGAGTGGTTTAAGTAACACATTGTTAAATCCTTTTATTTGAAAACGGGACTTTTTTATTCATACATGTATGTCCATGTTACTGTAGATAAAATATCAAACAATTTCCATGCATGCCCTCAGTATAAAAAATGTTCTCGCTCGCTTCGCTCGCTCGAAACATAATGGCTAATGAGTGGTTTAATTAACACATTATTAAATCCTTTTATTTGAAAACGGACTTTTTTATTCATACATGTATGTCCATGTTACTGTAGATAAAATATCAAACAATTTCGATGCATGCCCTCAGTATAAAAAATGTTCTCGTTCGCTTCGCTCGCTCGACATATAATGGCTAATGAGTGGTTTAATTAACACATTGTTAAATCCTTTTATTTGAAGACGGACTTTTTTATTCATACATGTATGACCATGTTACTGTAGATAAAATATCAAACAATTTCCATGCACGCACTCAGTATAAAAAATGTTATCGCTCGCTTCGCTCGCTCGCTCAACTGGCTAATGAGTGGTTTAATTAACACATTGTTAAATCGTTTTATTTGAAACAGACTTTTTTTTATTCATACATTCATACATGTATGTCCATGTTACTGCAGATAAAATATCAAACAATTTCGATGCACGCACTCAGTATAACATTTTTTATCGCTCGCTCGATGCATAATGGCTAATGAGTGGTTTAATTAACACATTGTTAAATCCTGTTATTTGAAAACGGACATTTTTACCCTATCAATGCACTACCGCAACCGTTTTATGAGGCTAGAAACGGACCCGAAAAATGACTAAAAACGTACGCCCCCCCTAAGCTGAAATCCTGGATCCGCCCCTGAAACTCTAAATAAAACTACGTAAGCCTGGTACATTTTCAGTCTCAATATGCAACTCACAGATGGTCAGCCAAAATCCCCAGAATATTTTATGGCTATCAATTACTCCTGGTAAAGCTAGTGCTAATATCTAACCCATGCTGTGCTCACGCAGTGCACTGGCCAGCAAAAATGAGCAGCTTTTGGACCACTATATGTTAGACTGTTACTTGTTTAGAGGGTATGCATATTTGAATTAATTCCATAAACTTACTCGTAAAATCATTGCTCGCAACTTCTAAATCATTATTATGAAGAAAGGACCAATCAGTATCTTCTATGAGTCTGTTTAATTTGATAAAATCACCATTTTTATAATTCCAAACTTGTCTTGTGAATGATGATGTAATAATTTGATTAAAATTAAAACAAATGTATGTACCGAAATGGTCAGTAACGTCCCGTGGTCTTATAATAATACCAAAATCATGTGCTTTAACAGAATCTGACATAACTACTGGATCAATTAAAGTTGAAGAATTGTCAGTGACTCGGGTTGGTTCTGTAATTACATTGGTGAGATTATTAATCAACATTATATCTCTCAGTTGGTGATTATTCAAGTTTAACTGGTCCTCATTTACATCTCCAACTATAATTATACTCTTTGCTTTTTCTAACGATTGCTCAATACTTAAATTAAATCTGTTCCAGAAGTCTACATTACTATTAGGTTTACGATACACAGTGCATATAAGTATGGTTTCGTTACGATTTTTAATTTCAATCCATATATATTCTGGTAAAATATGTTCGAGTTCATGTACTCTGTTGGATATTATATTTGACGAAACATACAATAAAATACCTCCAGAATGAGCAGTGCTGTCTTTCCTATAAGTAGTAACAAAATTTTCAATAAGTAAGAAATCGTCAGTTATTTCATGTGTAAGATGTGTCTCGGTAAAACACAACATATCAAAGTCAGTATAATTATCCTTAATAAATTCAAGTTTATTTCGAATGCTTCTAATATTAAGACGAAATAAAGTTAAGCTAGTATCAGTTGACATTGATGGACCTGGATTTAGTTCTACATCTCCAGAAGTAATGATTAATGATAAAGCAACTAGTGCAAATTCTAAATTTAAAATACTCAATTTTGAATACTCCGTGACATTTTTTAACGTAATACGCAAACATTTAGTTAAACATGATAGTATATAAACAAAAAAGTTTAACGTTGTCGTTATAAATGTCATTTTCTTGGGAATGGTGGTACAGATACAATGAAAGAGGCCAATAGCCACCCTCCAACACATTATATCGTTACCCATTGGGCAATAAAGACACTCTCAACATGTAACACATGTATATGGAGGGTGGCCAACCTAGTACAACCAAGACGCCTGAGTCAACAAACCGAGCAAGGAAATGTGCATCTACAAGGAAAGGGAAAAGAGTAGAGATAGAGAGTATCGTAAAAAAACAAACATGTAATACAAACAAGTTCATACTATTTATCGAACTCGAAACGAGCAAAGACCATACAGAAAATCAGATAACTTAAGTTAAGTTAAGTTGGTGCATTCACTAAATACTTGATAATGTGACATTTAACTAACATAAAGATTGACTTGTCATTTAGGTCATCAAAACATATAAACATAGTCATCATCCATAATTACGAAACAATAAAAATCATCATAATCATTAATATTATCGTCACCTAATTGGCAATACCATTATCATCACATCAATCCAGTCATCACCACATTAACATCATTATCATTTTCATCATCATAATCATCACTACATCAACACAATCATTTTCCCATCAAAATATTTCTCATCAAAATATTTTTCATTACATAATCATCATCACATAAACACAATTTTCAGTCTGTCAACATCATTATCATCACAATCAACAACATCATTTCGCTGACATCTATCAAATCATCAACATATTAATATCACTTTCATTTTCATTTGAATATCACCGTTATCATCGATTGTATCAACATTAATAATAATAATAATAGTAAAAATCATAATCATCACCATTATCATCATTGCATCAACATTTCCATCATATTCATCACCGTTTATTTTAACCATCTTTGCATTAACATAATCCTAATGATCATCATCAACATCATCACATTAACATAATCCTAGTCATCCGCATCATCATAATCATCAATTCATCACCATCAACCTAATCAAAATTATCACCATAATTATCAATTTCGTAAACAAAATTATCATAATCATCATTGCAGTAAACTTATATCATCATAATCATCGCCATTGTCCTCAACATAATCACCATTACATCAAACTAAACATCACTACATCAACATAATCATCATTACATCAACATAACCACATTTCATCAACATAACCACCACTACATCAACATCATCACCACTACATTAATATAACCACCATTACATCAACATAATTGTCATAATCATCATCGCAATAAACCACGACTAAAGTGTTTACCGTCAGAGGACCATTTGTTAACAAACGTGTACTTAAGAGTGTTTGCCGTCAGAGGACCATGTGCTAACAACTGAGGACTAATGTGTTTACCGTCAGAGGACCATGTGTTAACAAACAGGGACCCTGTGTTAACATTCTGAAGACCATGTTTTAATAGGTAGACTCAGGGTTGTCGCAAGAGGAACAGGGAATGTCACTGTAAAACCTTTACTTGTTTGACTTGATTGGTGTTCCATTTAGGCACTTGTGGGTCATAACTTTCAAGAAGTTGGAGTCTGGTATGATGGTCAAATTGTCTTGCAACTATATGGTGGCTAATTCTGCCAGTGTTTTTTTGCCCGCGAAAAAAAACATTTGGTAAACTTGTCGTTATTTCGAGTGGCGCCTTTTCGCGGACGAAAACACTAAAGCGCGCCAAAACGAAAACGCGCGGCACGAAAAGACGAGCATCGGACCGCGACTTGTTGTTGTTCTAAGGATTAGAGTGCCTCTACCATATGGGCCCCCGTGAAGAATCCCACGTTGACCCGGCATTATGTCTGCACCTTTCGTCGTTGTGGTGTGTAGGTTATATCTGTGTGATGTGGTGTCTGCGTCCTTCTATTGTTGATGTGTTGATGGTTGTCGCTCTCGCTCTATGTTGTTTCGCTGCGGTGGTGAAGTGCTGTCTGGAGCGGTTCTGGTCTACATCCGCTAGGTGGTGTTGTTGCCTACATCCGCTACTGGGCCGGGGTCCTGTCTTTGGGCCACCCCGCTTCTGCAACCTGCGTCCACGGAGGCCTTAAGTTCTATAGGCACGCAGGTTGCTGACTCCGTTGCTCCATGTACTTCGCCAGGCTTCCCCACGTTGGATCCGTTAAGTTGCTGAGTCGTCGACCTCACATTCAATATATACATAGCCCACATATACCACACCAAACATTCAGGGGGTTCCACATGCAGACTGTCGACGCTCAGCTAACTTCTTCACCTCGATGGTTGTTCCTGGCGATGTTCCATGGCGGGCGGGACAACGGAGACCACACCGATCTTGGTCATCAGCACTGACTGGGATAGTCGGTCCCAATCAGTCTTGACGTGCCTTCCCCACGACGTGCACGTGTCGGTGTCAACAGAGAAGGGACCGCGACTAAAACGGCGCGGTCAATATATGTCGTCTCTTCGTTCTGTCATCTTTTCGCCCGCAAAAAGACGACAGAATAAAAAAGACGACAATGTTGCATTTGTCGTTGTTTCGCCTTTTCCCCCTCCGGTCCGCATACGCAGACACAATGAAAATACTTATTATTGTTGACATCAGTTATGGCTCATAACGAGCTGCTTCACTAGGATTTCCAATATTTTCTAATCTGATGGTGGAATTTGCTTGAATATCCATAAAGAAAATTTTCCATCATCAGTTGATTCGGACTCATAGGTTTCTAAAGAGTCCAAGTCAGCTGACCATAGAAAA
This sequence comes from Cyrtodaria siliqua, assembly GCA_037043455.1. Lineage (NCBI taxonomy): Eukaryota > Metazoa > Mollusca > Bivalvia > Adapedonta > Hiatellidae > Cyrtodaria > Cyrtodaria siliqua. Next base: position 148,842 of record JAWPHD010006086.1, read on the forward strand.
ATCTTGTTTCAGATGTATGTATTATCCACTATCAGATTGGAAAACTTTGCAGAACCTGGTGTCGTCTCATCTGCATTTACGCCGTTTTCAAAAGCGGCATTTACATGTATCAAAAGCGGCATTTACATGTATGTGATTTTCGGACATAAAGAGTTAACACATTTACTCCTTAAACCTTTATAGTGGACACATTCAAAATAAAAGCATAAATTCATTGTGTATTATTTGTACATGTAGGTGAATCCCGTGACTTATACTAACCACACTTGGCGTCCTGGGTTGAACCAGCACTAAGCATCGTGGGTAAAGTGTCTTGCTCAAGGACACAATAAACATGGTACGGTCGAGGATCGAACCAGGGAACCTTCGATGTCGAAGTCCGACGCTCTACCACCAGACCATGCACACCTACCATTTACATTGTTCGCAAAGGAGATAAGGCTAGGACAAATCTAATAAAGTCTGATTCGAATTGGGTCAATGGTTTCAGAGAAAACGTGTTTTTTTTTGCAAATCCAAATACCCTCTGCGATGCCCTTTTTTATTACAAAAAGTTGTATAGCGAATATCACCTAATTATGTTTCTGAAGAAATTTGGTTGTCTCATCTGGATTTGCGTTGTTTTCAAAAGCCGCGTAAATGCGTCACTCGGGGATACTTAAGGCAGGTAACTGCTTAATAAAAGTGGATTTCCACTAAAATTGTATAAACGGGATATAGAAAATGTGGCTGTTTATATAGCTATATGTGTAAGAATATGGCTGTTTAGTGGCGATGCTTTGAAGGAGTGACCGCTAACAGATTTATTCGATACACAGTCAGAAGGTTTGTGTGTATGTGGTTTAACTTCGTTTTGTTTTTTTGTGGCGGAGGCAGATCTCCCACCTTTTAAAGGGTAAACCAGCACTATACACCTTCCGCCATCCGTAAGAATCGATACTTCATTACATATGAGAGTCGCTTCCAGTGGGATTCAAACCCGCGCGGTCTGTACCATCTCGGCGATTGAAAAACAAACAGTGCACACCAGATACAGATGAGTTCTGAATATACTGATACTTGGACCATAGTTCATCTTTGAATATTAACCCTTAAACCACTGCATTTTCAAAGTGGACTCTTCCATTATTTATTTTTGTAAAGTTCCAAATAATGTAGCAAATATTTTTTTGTTCGTTTTATTCTGTTCATCATAACGGAAACGCATTTTTCACACATAAATAGTTTTTGCCCAAATGGGAATATAAGAATCTTTCATGGGTATCCGGTGAAGATAGGGAATTCCAACCCTCGGTATATGTGTTTTTATCAGAACCGAGGCTCTGCTCATCAACACAGTATAGGTTATCTAGAGCCGCCCTAGAGAGAGGAGAAGGATACATAGGAATCCGGAAACCGTGCCCTACTCTTATTATCGAATAGGTTCTTTAATACTACTAATGTAGTCAATTAGAGTTGTGAATGGTTGATTCTTCGTTTTAATGTTTTTCAATACATATATCAATTATAGGGTAATTCTTTAATCTCGAGCCGGTAACTTGTCCTGAATTCTTACTCGTTTAGACCGTGAGAGTTTTATTGGGGATCGTAAAACTGGAAATCAGGTTGCCATGGATAAATACCCTCTGGCTGACAGTTGTTGCGGGATGAAAGGCCTAGACTGTATGTGCAGATATTGTCCTCCCACAAACCGAGCATGTAATTAGTAGGAGATTAGTGTGTTGCGTAACACCTACTGATAAGAGTCAATAAAACACTGGTAATGGTCAATAAAACACAGAGTCGCAAATTATGCTGCAATAGGCCCTAATCAATGGAGATTACTATATTGACTTATTAATATTTGTATACATATGAATGACTATTTTATGATTGCTATAATGATTGTGTTTATGTGTGAATGTTTTTTTTCTTTTAAATTAATTGTAATCAGTTTATCTTGAATGACGCGGCACTGTAAATAATTTATATATATTAGATACAGTGTCGCGTAAATACAATACATCATTCTAAATAAAAGACGGAATTAATATAACTTGTCTAGTTTTCATCAATATTAGCATTAGGTAAGTATATTTCACCCACCCGCTTGAAGTAAGGAATATGGCTATATGTGTTAAATGCCC